>BCLG01003417.1:29014-45776 GCA_001602295.1 Zoysia matrella
AAGAAACTTTCACCCGAGGAGATGGCCGAGCGGCGCAAACAGGGGCTGTGCTACAATTGTGACAAACCGTATGTCCGTGGCCACAGATGTGCGCGCCTCTTCTTCCTCGAGGCTGCGGACTACGTCGTGGAAGAGCCCGAGGAAGCTCCTGCGCCAGCGACCACCACGACGACCATGCCAGCGTTCGACCCCGCGGAGCCGCTGATTTCACTCTCTGCGATCACCGACATTAGGGCCAAGGACACCATGCAGGTGCGCGTCCGCATTGGTGCCCACGAGTTCACGGCGTTGCTGGACTCCGAGAGTACCCACAACTTCGTCAGCATCCCGGCGGCCCAGCGCGCGAACCTCGGCTTTCAGGACAGCCGTGGCGCCCACGTCACGGTGGCGAACGGGGACCGCGTCGCATGCCGCGGCCTAGCCCGTGACGTCGCGGTCCGCGTCGGGGACGAAGTCTTCTCCGTCGACTGCTATGCCATTCCCCTCGACTGCCACGACATGGTCCTGGGCGTTGCGTGGCTGCGCACGCTGGGACCCATACTGTGGGACTTCGACGCGCTCTGCATGACATTCATCCACCAGGGACGTCGCACCCAGTGGCGTGGGGTCGGCTCCGCACGTCCGGGGGATACCTCAACGGGTCGCGTGCACGCGGCCCAGATGCATGTCGCCCGGGGGACTGAACCAGCGCTCTTGCAGCGCTTGCTGGAGGATTACGCCGACATCTTCGCATCACCAACCGGCTTACCTCCCGCGCGACCGTGCGACCACCGCATCCACCTCAAGATGAACACGGAGCTGGTCGCGGTTCGCCCCTACCGCTACCCACAGCTCCAGAAGGATGAGCTTGAGAAGCAGTGTGCCGAGATGCTTCACCAGGGCATCATACAGCCGAGCACATCACCCTACTCCGCGCCGGTGCTGCTCGTGAAGAAACAGGACGCTTTCTGGCGCTTCTGTGTGGACTACCGCGCGCTCAACGCGGCCACGGTGAAGGATAAGTTCCCGATACCCGTCGTCGAAGAGCTCCTGGATGAACTGCACGGGGCCCGTTTCTTCACCAAGTTGGATCTGCGATCGGGCTACCACCAAGTCCGCGTCCACCCCGACGATGTGGCCAAGACGGCGTTCCGCACACATCATGGCCATTTTGAGTTCTTGGTCATGCCTTTCGGCTTGTCCAACGCGCCGGCAACGTTCCAAGCGCTAATGAATTTTGTGCTGCAGCCTTTCCTCCGTTAGTGTGTCCTGGTGTTCTTCGACGACATTTTGATCTACAGCGCCTCGTGGACTGAGCACTTGCGCCACCTGCGTGCTGTCCTGGACGTCTTGCGCGAGCACCAACTGCACCTCAAGCGCGCCAAGTGCACGTTCGCCGCCGCCTCGGTTCACTACCTGGGGCATGTGATCTCCCCCGGGGGGGTCGCCATGGACATGACGAAGGTGGAGGCAGTGCGGACATGGCCACAGCCGCGGTCGGCCCGGGGCCTACGCGGTTTCCTCGGGTTGGCCGGGTATTATCGACGGTTCATCCAGCACTTCGGCTCCATCGCAGCACCGCTGACCCAGCTACTCCGGAAGAACGCGTTCCAGTGGTCAGACGCGGCCGCTGGCGCGTTCGACGCCCTCAAGCACGCGCTCTCCACCGCGCCGGTCCTCCACCTCCCGGACTTCTTCGCGCCGTTCGTGGTCGACTGCGACGCTTCCGGGACGGGCTTCGGCGCTGTGCTTCACCAGGGCGCCGGGCCGTTGGCTTTCTTCAGCAAGCCATTCGCGGCTCACCACCTCAAGGTGGCCGCGTACGAGCGAGAGCTCATCGGGCTCGTCCAAGCGGTCCGACATTGGCGCCCCTACCTCTGGGGACGTTCGTTCGTGGTGCGGACAGACCACTACGCATTGAAATATATGCTAGACCAGCGGCTCTCGACGATCCCGCAGCACCACTGGGTGAGTAAATTGTTCGGATACGATTTCAGGGTGGAGTACACACCGGGCCGCACGAATACCGTGGCTGACGCCCTCTCTCGACGCACGGGTGACGAGCTGGAGGCCGCGGATGGGGCTGTTCTCAGGGCGACGGACACCGCTCTCACCCTGTCGGTGTTGTCCGCCCCGGTCTTCAACCTCTACGACACGCTACGGCGAGAGATCGACGCCGATGCCACACTACGCCAGCGCCGCGACGCCGTGGCCACTGGCGCCCACGGTGCCCTATGGACCACACGGGATGGCCTGCTTCTCCGGGGCGGCAAGGTGTTCGTCCCGGCGTCATCTACGGTGCTCGAGGACGTTCTACAGGCAGCCCACACCGTCGCACACGAGGGCACCCAGAAAACCCTGCAGCGCCTCCGCCACGACTTCTACATCGACCATGATCGACGCTCCGTGCGCGACTACGTGCGCGCCTGTGCCACCTGCCAACGGAACAAGACTGAGGCTCTTCACCCGGCTGGTCTGCTCCAGCCGCTCCCCGTGCCGGCGCGTGTGTGGGCGGACATCTCCATCGACTTCGTCGAGGCGCTCCCCAAGGTACATGGCAAGAGTGTGCTGCTAACTGTGGTGGACAGGTTCTCCAAATACGCCCATTTCATCCCCCTGGGCCACCCGTACACCGCGTCATCTGTCGCCCGGGCGTTCTTCAACGACATTGTTCGCCTTCACGGCTTTCCAGAGTCGATCGTCAGCGACCGCGACCCAGTGTTCACTGGGCATGTGTGGCGTGACTTGTTCCGCTTCGCCGGCGTCCAACTCCGCATGAGCACCGCCTTTCATCCACAGACGGACGGCCAATCCGAGGCAGTCAACAAGACAATTGGCATGTACCTCCGATGCATCACCGGCGATCGCTCGCGAGACTGGTTAGACTGGCTGCCGTGGACCGAGTTTTGCTACAACACGGCCTACCACAGCTCGCTGCGCACCACACCGTTCATGGTGGTGTACGGCCGTCCACCGCCGGCCCTCATCGCCTACGAGCCCGGCAGTGCGGCTACAGAGGCCGTTGACGCCCTCCTATCCAGCCGGGATGAGTTCCTGGATGGCGTCCGTGCTCGGCTGCTGCAGGCCCAGGAGCACGCGCGGCGATTCTACGACGCCAACCACAGGGACATCTCCTTCGCGGTAGGGGACTGGGTCTGGCTCCGTCTACTTCACCGACAGACCCAGTCTCTTGCTCCCGGCGCGCGCGGCAAGCTCGGCCCTAAGTATGCCGGGCCCTATCAAGTTCTCCAGCGAATTGGAGAGGTGGCGTACCGCCTACGGCTTCCAGACAACGCGCGGATTCATGATGTGTTTCACGTCGGGGTCCTCAAGCCCTTCTGTGGTGCATCAACGCCGGCTGCTACACCGCCTCTACCACCTCTACAGCATGGGCGTCCCCTCCTACTGCCGGAGCGCGTCTTACGTTCCAGCCTACGCCGCGGAGAGTGAAACATCCTCGTCAAGTGGGCAAACATGCCTGCCTCGGAAGCCACATGGGAACCTGTTGACGGTTTCCGCTAGGCTCACCCCTCGTTCCAGCTCGAGGACGAGCTGTTTCCCGAGGGGGAAAGAGATGTTATGGTCGGCACGACGTACAGGCGTAGAGATCGGACGGATCAAGCGGATCAGGCGAGTGGCTAGGAGCGGCCAGGGCGTGTGCATGCAGCGACCAAGCCCAGCTCGCATGCAGCCATTAGTTCCTTTCCTAAAATAAGTAACTGAGACAGTTTTGTATGTGAGAGAATTAAGGAGAGATAGTTTATTTCCTTGTAATCGCTGGCCTATATGGCCTGACGGTGGTTAAAGAATAATCAGCCTGGGATTGTGACTCTCTGTCACCCTTGGGCGCCCAGCCCTTACTGCTCGCCGTCTTAGGTCGTCATCGTTCCCGGCACCGGCCACGGCGCCGCCAGCACGCCACCGGCGCTCTCGCTCCTCCTCCTCTTCCTATCCCTACTCCCTACGTCCTCTCCCCAGCAGATCAAGGCCTAACATTGCCCAAATCATTAGTTCAGATCGAAGTGTCTCTTATCCCTTGGCCATGACGATCTGTCCGATCCCGGTTTCGTAGAAACCCAGAATATTATTTCTCTTAACTGAGAAAACAGAGGAGCTTGGGCACTACGCATAACCACTACCTTATTCGTGCGATATTCAGGCTTTTGCTGATCGCCATCTTTTTAAGGTCCTATTTGTTTCTCTATTAGATTATATAATTTAGATAATAGTCTCAACTTTTTATAATCTAGACTATAATCTAAAAATTATAATATAGATTATAATCTGTAATTGTCTGTTTAACAACCTAGCTTATTTGAACACGGATTATTTATTTCGAATGTAAGAAGACAACAATGCCCTGGAGATTAAAATAATCTAGTAAATAAGCTGTTCTGTTTGTTTACTTTTATAGATTATAATCTCTAGATTGTATAATCTAGTAGATTATAATTTTGATAATGGAGAAGGTATTTGGAAAGCAAGAGGAAACTGAGCCAGTGCATGTCCCATTTTTTTTTTCTTTTCACGACAACAAGAAGATCAATAGTAGAGAAAACTAAAACTTTGATTGCTACCTCAAGAAATCCCAATCAACAAGCATGACTGCTAAACCATTGACAGGAGGCTTAACGTAACGTAAGTACACACAGGCTGCCGCCGGTCCTTGGTACCGTGGTTCGCGAGCTGGTTCGTCTGGAGACTGAAAGGGGATAAGGTTAGGGTGAGGACTCGTGATTCCAGTGGGGAGGGCCGCGGCAGTGGAAGGGCGCGTGAACATCTCAACCTGATTGCCAACGTGCAGAGGCTGCAGAGCAGATGTTTTGCAGTGGACTAGGAAGAACAGGTTTCCGTGTTTTTTCTGATTTTTTTTTTATCAAGATCGTGCCTTGACAGGAGTATATGCATGAAGGGCGCTAGATTGCAGGTTCGATCTAGAAGAAAGAAGAGGCGGATTGCTCACATCAAGAATTTTCCCGCAGCCACATACAAAGGATTTTGAGTGGATGGAAGATACCACGCTGTGCTACTGGGATGCTGGACTCAAGGTACAGAAGCGTAGTGAAAACGACTGGAGACCGGCATGGAGAGAAACATGATTTGACAAATTGATCGTCTGCAGATTGACTGCTAATGTTCGTCCAGTCCAGTTTCCAGCGCAGACATGTTCGGGTCGTTCTGAACAGCTTATCGAAAGTAAACTCTTTTTCTGAACACTACATATACTCTAAGTTGGCAGCAAGTTTAGTGAAAGAGGAAGGACTATGATTGCACTTTGCTAAAGAGAATTTTCCTGCTTTGAGGTGTTAAACTCTGAAACGCATGCATGAAAATTATTGTGGATGCACCTCACCTGGAGAAGATGGGCGATAGCAGACATCAGAAGTCAAGCGATTCTTCTCACAAAGGTATTCAGACAATATAAGCAGCTTTTATCGTCCAACCTTCTGTCCAGGTGGTGATGTAAACCAATTTTCCTGACTTGAGGGATCTGCATGACAACCTCAAAGACAAGAAAAAACATAGCGTGCAGGGGCAGTAAATCATCACAGTAGCGTATTAAGTATAAACTGCACTTGTCATGACAGAATAAATATCGCATACTGTTGCATCAGTGGCATTGTCCATTCATTAGACTTCATGAAAAGAGCTACTAGTATAGATTAAAATTCAGTCACGACAAAACTTTTTGCATCTATATTACATGAGAAATAAAAGCATTTGACTACCCCCAATACAAGACATTGATACTCCACGGAGCTTAAAGATGTACATATTTTGTATTCAAGAAAGCAAACAACAAATATATCAACTTCCAATAGCATCAAATATGAATATAAAAAATAGTACTATATGAGCAGCAGAATTAAAGTAGATTTGAAATGCTGCAAACTGATACAGCTGGAACAGCCCACACCATATATTACTGTATAAATAGTATCGCATGACATTTGTACACTTTAGTGAAAAGGAAGCCCCGATCGAATCATAGGAGGGACATGGACGTTTATAGTAGACAAAAAACTATACTCATTCAACTTCAGAAGGCTCAAATATGTACCCTAATTGCAAGCCATAGCTGCCATTATCTGAATCCAATGTACAGAGCAATGAAGTATCTTTTATTATCACTTGCGAAAAATTATTCCAGCCAAGTTTGGAATATGGGAAAAACATGATCTATTACAATATGACAACGAATCCCTACAAGTATCACGACTTATATTCTGTGACAACTAGTTCAAGTGTATTTATCGACGAGTTGCTTGGTCTGAACCCAAATGTCAGCAAACCCTATGGGCCTTCCAATTTGTGTCAACTGTTTTGTTATAAATTCCCAAGAATGTATGTTGCATTGAGTCCACCGTGATTCATAGTCACAATGTTCACTTGTTGCGCCATAGCATTTCTGGCTTGTGAAAACTGAACTGCATCAGATCTGTAGCCTTTTAGTTGGTTGAAAGCTCCATTTACTTCAATTGTACTATGTTCCAACTTAGATCTCCTTATGCAAGGTTCATCAGCCATAACTGTCAAAACTGCTTACTCTCCTCCAAATGATATTGTCTGTATCTTCTCGATCTGTGTAGACCAATTTGCCCCAAGCAAATGTGGATCACATTGCACAGCAACTGCTAGATCCTGCAGTGTTGTACAATGACCCCGGTTTGGATGTCGCAGGCCATTCATTCTAGCTGCAGATTTATCATTGACCTTGCTAATTATCCTACTGCAGGATCTTACCCTCGACAATTCCATGCACGGTTTAATCAATCTCCGCAGGAACTCATCCAATCCTCGATTCAGAGCTTCAACGCCCTGTGTTGACACTCCAACGCCCTCATTGTGCAGCCGCCGCTGCAAACCCTCGCACAGAGTACCTGTATCCAGCAAATGGCGAGAATCATAGCATGATGACATCGGGTCATCGATCCTCCGTGTCCTCATACCGCTGCTCCCTGCAACAGAAATCCCCAATGGTGCTGATATCGGGCTCCGGCTCTGAACACATGGAGCAGACCTGACCTGCTCCACCTCCTCCCCATCCTCCACGGACAGCACCTTCCCCACCGCTGCAGACCGGTCCCTCGCGAGCTCGCCGTCGCCCAAATCAGCCACCACCCCTACATTCTGCAGCACCGGCAAGGCGACGCCGACGCATTGCCCGCTCGGGGCGGTGGTCGTCCCGGACTGCCCCGTGGCGGCCTGACGGCTCGTCGGCGGCACCCCCAACAGCGCATTGTTGAGGATCCCCTTAATGAGGGAATTGTGCAGCTCGATGTTCTCTTTCCCGATGGTGGCATAACAGAGGCGGTCGAACTCCACCTTTGTGAGTTTAAGATTCAGCAGCTTGGTGAGGTGCGCAAAGTACTTGGCGGCCCACTGTCGACCCAGCCGCTTCACGAGGTGTTGCTTCAGTTCGGCGACGTCGACGCGCGCCATCTTCCGGCAGGTTGCCATCGCGCGCTCCCAGAATGCTGCTCGTCCCCTAGGCCGGAAACCCTAGCGGACACAAGAGGGGCTGCTCAGATCTAACCGAACGAGCTGAACAATGAACGAATTGCGGGGTGATGATGAGTGGGGAGGGATTGTAGTTACTTGGATCCTTTGATTCGGAGGGGAATTCGTCACTAGGGTTTCGCCGGCGCCGCGCGATCGGGAGACGGGATGGGGAACGGAAGGAACGTAGGGGAGGAGGTTGTGGGAGGACCCGGTGCACGACGAGTCGCGGAAGACGGGGCGGGGAGGGTGTCAGCGAATGCGGGTGTATGGGGCGCGGTGCAGGGAAGGGTGGTGATTGGTTGGGCCCAAAGAGGAAACGGCGGCGGGAGTCAACGGCACGTGCGGATTTGTAGCTGACGCCAGTATGAAGTCTGAGGTGAGGAGAACCTTTGCGGTGGGATCAGTTTCATTTCGGCATTTGCGTCCATGCGGGAATTTGTGATGGGTCAAGGAAACTGTAATGCTGCGTTTGGTAAGACGAATCGATTCAGATTCAGCTGTGAATCGGTCGAAACATACTAAACAATGAAATCGTGAATCGTTTCACTCTTAAAATAGATCGAAGCAATTTATTTTTTGCACTACGAGCTTGGAACGCACAAAACCGGGTTTTGCCAGTGAATCGGCTAGCATTTCATGTCTCCCGCATGGTAAAGTCTTCAGAAATACTAATATTTTTTCAAAAAAATTCTCTCAAGTTTTTTAAAAAATTTAAAGTTGTTGCGTTAGATTCGTCTCGTCGAACTCTTCGTGCAGGTATCTTTCGAGTTATTCTTAAATTTAAAATTATTCTGATATTTTTAATATTAATACATGCAAAAGTATATCGGTTATTGCAATCATTTTACTTGCTTTTTAATCTGAATCATTAAATTTACAAACAGTTTCTGAAGTGATTCTACTTCTGACCAGAAATATTTTTATACTTAACCGAACCGTACCAAACGCACCTTTAAGTGCGCCTTTGATTGGAAATAGGTTCGAAGGAGATAAATTTTTACACTGAGCATTGGTATTATCTCTGTCTCATATTTTACTTTTGAAGTGTAAATATCAAATGCAAAATGGTGTCATTAAATATTGCACAAGATTGCTCTTAACATAGATACCATGCTTGCAACAACACATACCTTCTTCCGGTATCACAATAATATCCAATTATTGCCTTTAGTAAACCCTTAGTGACAACATCCAATCTCCTAAGCTCCCGTTGATGGCGGCGGTGTCCTTCCGAAAGCTCACGGTGACAATAACGACCTTTCTGGAGCTCTTAACCACGGCAGAATACTTCTTATTTGAGCTTGCAATAGTGTTTTTGCCGACTCGTTGTGCTCTCTCTTCCATGTGTTGCCGCAAGCTACCCTAAGACTATGGACTTGTCTCTTGAGCTCGAGCGCTCCTCCCTCATCGCCTCATCTATCTGTGGTCACCAGCTCCGTGCTCCTAAAGATCTATTGCGATAATTAATGCAAAGGTGACAAACAACCTCCCCCACTCATCCTAATAAATGTGAAGTCAACAATGAATTCCCCGGCTCATTGCTTCTCAACACCATGGTGGAAAGAGACTGGGAAATGGGAATGGGAGGAGCAGCGTCTGGCCAGGTGGGGATTGGGGAAGGAAGAAAGGAAAGCTAGCATGTGTACAAGATCCTATCGACTATGTACATAGGGGGCACAGTTGTTCAATAAATGATAGTGTCGATGATCGAAATACGAGTTTGAAAGATCGGCAGATATTGTGAATAAAATTAAACATGTGAGTATTATAAAGTTAATTACGAAGAGGACTGACACGACTGGTTTAGACTGGCTCAAGCCTCTCGGAGGATAACAACTTTACGTTTAGTGAATGTGTGTTTTTTTGCTCTAAAAATAGAAGTCTTGCTCTGTCGGACAGATTACATATTTATAGAAGAAACGCGTCTCTCGTGGTAATGACAATTACCATGTTGTAACATTGATAACGTCTATTTCTAATTACAACGAGTGCGGCTATTAAACGTAACGGCTTAGATCAATCGTGCTTCAAATATCGCGGCGTGCGTCGTGGGGTCATTAGTAGCCGTTCCACAGATGACCGTTCGTATTTGGGTCGAGGCTCACAAATATCTTTGATAAATTTTGGTTTTGGCTACGCCTGTTCGAGAGACGAAAATTGAGACATCGCCAAATAGCATTAAGTATATGTGAGAAAAAATTAACCGTTCATGTAATTTGAGACAGAGAGTACTAAACATCAGATATTATGGTCAGTATCACACTGTTCATAACTATAAGATCACCTTTTTATCAAATGTTACTCGATGTCACTTTTGAGATCGAACTATACAAGCTCGGTAGTATTTATGTGAATTTATGAGACTTCTTGTTCGATTTTGCCCAACGGTCAAAAGATTTATATCTCGATGGGGGCAGATAATGACATTAGCTACTTTTTCTAAATCTCGAAGAATCACAAACGTGGAAACTATCAATGGTGATTCTGGTACGGATTTAGTGTACTCCAAAAAGATCGTTAAGGACTACCTTGAAATGACAAATTTATTATTAGGAATCAGTTCAATTTTATAGAAAAAATATTATATTTAGAAAATATCCTAGCAATCCAAAAGAGATCAAGATTCAAAATATAACGTAGCAATTGATTAGTTCCCCAACAATGTAGGAGATGCAACTACAACAGCCCAATTGTTTTTGGGCGCCCAGTATCCAATCCGGAGGAATTAAGAGCATCGCCATAACTGGACCATTAACATATTGAGCAGCCTATGCTGATGGATGCATTGTTGCTTCGGGCGCCGCAATGCAGACTGGACGGCCGAAAAGATCACGGTGATTACGAGCAGCACAGACACAGCGATGGTCTCACAAAGGCGCGCGCGATTCGCTGGCCGGGTGGAGCGTCATTGTCAAGCAAAGGCATTCGTTGCTGGCTATAAGACTAGCTTTACGGTGCATGCATGCCGGCATGGCTAACGCGGGTTCGATTCGACAGCTCGATAGATTCGATCGATAGCACGACGTGATCGATCGAGATGGAACGATCATTGATTGGTTAGGCACTGAATGGACCTCTGTTACATGTGCTCGTCGTTTTCAGTAGGGTTGATTGGTGGATTATAGATTTGTAGGATGCGATGAATGATGGGTTACGTGATATCTACGTGTGTGTGAGACGGTGCGCCGACATGATGCATATTCACTGATCAGCTTCGTAGGCAGGCAGGCACCACGTACCGTAGATTTATTCTGATTTCAAGGTCTGGTCGTCAAGTACTCTCACGGGTGCTGGACTGTTGATCGATCGAACCTTGCTCGCTCGACCACTGCGGAGAGAGAGGCCAAACTGAGCAAGGTATCACGGCAGGCTACGCGCCTTCCTCCAGCGGACCGTCTCCAACACCCGTGGCCACGGGGTGAACCCGCCGCGCGGGGACGTCGTCGCACCAACACCTACCACACCGCAGCCGCGGCTGCGCCTCGGTGCTTTGCCGGCTCCCCTCCCAGGCTCCAGGGTCCCGTGCTTGCTCGTTGGGACCGTACCGGATCAGATGGCCCCTTGTGACGTCAAAGTGGGCAACCGAAAGCGCTGCTGCCACACATGGATCACAACTCATGTAGATGCCCCACGCACGTCCCATCTCTGCTCGATCGCCTTTTCTTTCCTGACATCTCCTCCCCTTTTCAGTTTGTTACATTACATGACCGAGCGGCGACTGATTGCTCAACTGTAACACAGTAGCGGTGGCTATATTATGTCTGGCTGATGACAGTATATGCAGCCGTGCAGCATGTGCTCTCGAGGTCGAGGCTGCTGGCGGTTCACCCTCGGATGAGGTAGCCGTCCGACAACTCGGGCATCTGCGTCGTTTAAACTGTTACGTTTGGAGGCCGTCCTCACGTACGGTTTATAGTTGGGTTGATTGAGACGCATCTGAAACTCTCAAAGGGCATCGGCAGCGGCATCGATCGCACGGTGCTTGCGTACGTGCGAGGAATTTGTGCAGGAGCGCGGGGCGTCGCCAGGGGCGAACTCGAACTGGTCAGGCCAGCCCGCGCGCGCCTAGGCTTGTGCGCGCGTGTGCACCAAGCATCGTTTGAGCTGTTTGTGACCAGCGCGGCCGGGTGACTCGGGGCTTGGCTCCGATCGAGCAACCAGAAGCTAGCTTTGTATCGAATCGGATCGGGTGAAGCCAATCGGGGGTCACTACGTGATGATAAAAGTGGTTAACGGAACGCACCGCACCGCATATCATCACACGACTCACGGACAGAGTACGGACGTCTCCGTCCGTTTCTCCTTTTACGTGATCGAACGCCAACCGATTGCTCCCCGTATGACATAGACGAGGCGAAAGGATCAAGTGCGATGCGCGCCAGCAATATTCTCAACCAAAGAGGGTGAGTCCTTTTTTTCCCTTATCTACATTTGAACTGGACTTTGGTTTAATTTCAGTAGGAGAATTATACGGTACAACTTTGATGGCTATGACTCGAGATCGATCCGTGCAATGGCCCGCTCCAACGTAATATTGGTACTAGCAAATTTTTAATGATTACTCCGGCACTCAAACTTGCATATTAACATGGTCCAAACGGGCTCTATTAATTGGAGTACATCCTCCTTTGAATGCTGAACTTACATTACTGCTCCACCAGTTGCTGTGAAACCAGGACAAAGCAGGTAAATATCAGGAACAATAAAAGAAGCCAGCATCGCTAGGCCGTGCAACTACGCAAATGGACGAGGCAGGTTCTGACCAAGTTGACTAGGCGCTGTCATCTTTCTTATCTCTACTCCTTTAAAATTTGCACCTGGTGAAGTTCGTGTGTCTGCCCCCAGTGAATGGTAGCCGTGCGATTTTCATCTGACACCCGCAGGCCAGTTCGCTACCTCCCACAGCCACATTAGCGTTCACCCTGTCCGTAACCCCGCCACCGCCGCCGCCGTGTGACCCTCGTTCGTCCATGCCCCGCCACCCCCTCGTCCGCCTGCTGCAGCTGCCGCCCGCGCCTCACCTCGCCGCTGCCCCTCCCCTCCCAGTGCCTGTGCTGGCGCGTTGCCCTGCCCCCGTCTTGCGGACCGCCGCGACGCGCTGCTTCCCTTGCGTCGCCACAGCCCGCGCATCCGACAGTGCACCCGCGTCACCAGCTTCCACCACTGCCTCCCCCGGCTCGTGCTGCTCGCCTCGCGCTCCAATCCCTCTCAGCTTTGCTTGCAGCGTGCAGCGACTGTTTCATGACTGGCTCGATTTTCATCGATCGATCCAGCATTCTATGTGTGGCCTGGCCACAGTGATGTTCTCCAATCCTCTTGCTTTCATACACAAGAACAAGCACTTGATGGACTAACTGAAGTTATACACATGCTTTGCTGCACCACAGCTACTCATTGCATTCTCTCTCTCTCTCTCTCTCTCTCTCTCTCTCTCTAGATTCAACCATCCGTAGCTCCGGCTGTGTATCTATTGGCCGAGTTTTTATCTGGATTGGATTTTGTGCCGAAAAATCCATGATTTTGGTAGTTTTCAGATAAAAAAAATCTCCCTCTAGGTAGCGTGCATGAGTAATTGCGTGTACTGCTTTTTTCTAATTTTTTTTCCTTTTTTCTGTTTAGAATTTTTTAAATTTTGGAGCCATTAAAAATTACTGTACTTCCTGGCAGTGTGAATTTGGTCAAATTTATGCTGTACTTTTGTTCATCTTTTGCACCAGAAGTTTCGGTAGGGGTTCTAACTTTGTTCTAAGTGCTCTTGACTCCTACTGGCTACTGAATCAGTTTGTTTCAACTATCTGTAAATTGTTAAGCAATTTCGCACATCTGAGGAATGTCTTCATTGTAATTTCCTCTTACACAATTAATTTCTCTGGATAGTATCTCTTAATCTCTGTGGTAAACATAACATGACAGATGGAGCTCATTATTTCAATGTTAGGATGGCATGTATATGCAGTAGAGGCATCTGAAATGGCTGATGGTTGATCACTGGGAACCCATCTCTGTGACACCGGCCACCACAAGCGCGACATCCCCCACTGCTGATGAATATCCTTGTGCCTGTTTGTAACCTATCTATCTGCAGATCACCCTTTCATTCTCATTTACTCCCGATGAACTCAAATTTGACTAACCGCTTACAGAATGGTGGCACAGAAGTTGTTGAGGTATAATGTTATTTTCATCCAAGCCTGAAATTAGGCATATGACTTCAGAATGAATTTTGCCTGCTCAAATATTTCATTCTTCTTTGTACACACTTGATGCCCTGCCCTACAGTTCTGACAGATGAATAGCACAGTTTGATTGTTGCTAGGTGTGTTTAGTCTTTCCCCACCTACAATAGGCAAATATGCGATGACTGTTATTTTCATTGATGACTCAGGCAAAGGCTAGACCAAGCTCTGCAACTGTCAATGGTAGGTTGTATTAACAACATTAAAATCTTGGACTTTTGCTGCTGAGGAAATTCGACTATGTGTTCTTGTGAGCAATACTCTCAAATGATTTTGGGAATCATTTTGATCTAATATGTATGTAGACACCCGTTGTAGATATAATGTATCATTCATGTTGGAGCTGTGAGAAGTAGGTTCAGAGATGTAAATTGTACTGAAGCAAGTCCTTTCTACTCTAGGTACTCATACATTTTTTAAAAGAAATATCAAGTGCTTCTTAGTAAGCTTATTGTACATATTGAGGCTTTTGTACCTTAAGATTTCTGTTTTCCCTGTTTGTTGTTCAGTATAACTTATTAGCTCATATATTATGCTTCCCAATCTCTAATTCTTTACAACTTGGACCATCATTTTTGTTTGCACATTAGTCTTGTTCGCTCTGAATCTGGAAGAAACTTGGCCTTGATTTTCAGGTGGTTGTTGAAAATGTCATTATGAAACAAATGGAGGTTGAGGGCGAATTACATGGTCCACCGGTTGCTAAGGCGTTCGATGAAGAAGTAATCCACACTAAGGTTGGATATTCAACAAGAATTGGTTCTATGTTGTTCAGATATTATATTTTCCTAATCTCTACACTGCTTGAATGCATAAATGTGTGTATTCATAAAACAAAAATTCAAGAGGAAGCTTTATGGGATTGTTATACATTTATATAGTTTTAAAAAGCGGTTTAGACCTTCGAGGTATCTTCAACTCGGAGCGAAGCATGGGCGTTGGACTATAATAAGATCAAAAGGTTGTGCCTCGATAGCATGCAACGTTGTATGTTAACCAATCGTTGTGTAAACCTTAAATCCATTGTTGTCTATTAACTCTTTAGAACCTGTTACAGATAATTTTATTGATGTCGTAATGATTTTTGTTTCGTGGCAATGCACGCCCGCTGACTAGTTAAACATAACAACACAGATTAGTGTAGTAGTATCCGGTAGAAAAAACGAATACTCCTGGCAAGAACTGCACATAGAGCGCTGCTGCTCTTGGCTGCTGATTGGGCTTGGCGCTAAAGTTGGGCATTTGAGCTGTGCCAAATGGGTCGCATTGAGGCTTGGTCAATTTGACACGGTCCAAGCACGACACGGCTCGGTCCGGTTTATGCCTAGGCCCGTACGGCGGGCTGGTCTCGGGTCGAAGGTCCAACACGGTGGGCGGTACGGCACGACCTGTTTATAATTTTATATTAAATAGAATTACGTTTATATTAAAAACGCAACAGCTGACGAGGTCCAGTGTTAATCTTCTCCCTCCTAAATGTTTGGTCGTAGGCTCGACCCTTCAGAACCCACATTTTATCTTATTTTTTCACGTTCCAATAGATTTGAGCCGATTTCTTCTTGGCTGACTATACCTAGCACGACCCGTTTCAGCACGATTGATTCAATCGGACTGTGCCATAGACCAACACCTTAGCCCATGGGCCGTGCTGAAATGAGCCGTGCTGTTAGGTGGGCCATGCCGTGCGGGCCGGGCGGCCCGTTTGCCCATTATACTTGGCGCACCTCAAACAAAGCTTCAATTTTCCTAGGTTCGTGCGTGTGCGTGGTGGAATGGCACACAAGGCCAATCAAGTAGCGGATAAACTAGTGGCACGAGCACGCTTCCCCGCGCTTTGTTTAGAGCCTCGGAGCCCGGTTCTGTGTCGCTTCGGCGCGTCGCGGGCTCGCGGGAAATGATGGTGTCCGTGTCAGTGTCCCGGTAGCCGTCGCCACGCCGCCGTCCGCAACCAGTTGCTGCGGGACAGCTCGGTCGGGCCCGGCCCATGAGCGGGTCACGAATCTGCGGCTGAAAACGGTACGAAAGTTTTCCGTCTCCACCGCGTTCCGTTTACTATTTTCTTGTAGCGTTTTCAATAGACGAAAAAAAAAGGTATGTTGTTTTTTTCGATTGTTTTGGCAGTCCGTTTCTAGCAGAATTTTCTCATTTTGCTCAAATATGGTAACAAGATCACATTTGAACATATTTTATAAAAAATAAAATTAAAAAATTATAAACCAAACAACTTTTTAATGATCTATGTTGTTGAGTTGTATATTATAAATTTAATTGCAATTTATATTATATATATTATAAGACTTGGATTTTATAGTGAAATGTTCGATATTTATTCATATTTTTATATCTTTTTCGGTTGCTGATCATTTTGTTTTTTTTTAAAAAAAAATTATATTTATCCGTTCGTTTCTGTTTATAATTTTTTTATTTTCATTCGATGTTATAAATATAAAAGTAAATTTAATTGTGATGTTTTTTCGACCGTTTTTATCTATTTTCAGCTCTACCGGCGCATTCCGCGGCTACGAGGAGGAGAAATATGCCATGATGAACAGAAAATCGCAAGTGAGTTCTTCCACTCGCGGGAGGAAAAACCCCGGGCATGCCGGCACGGGGCGGATTGACGCCGGCGGCGTGGTGTGGATAGCAAGACATCGCCGGCTCACCGGCGCGTCAACCGGCTACCCCTGCTACGTGCTACACCCCCGCGCCGCCCCACCAGAGGACCACCACCACACGACACCGCCCCGTCTCTTTATTCCGCGCGCTTTTCCCCTTTTGCCCTTGCGACGGACGGGCCCATCCCGTCGCCCACGTTTTTTTTTTTCACTTGGGTCCCAGCCTCCCACTCCACTCCAGTTCCGCTGCCGTGCCCATGCCTCGGCTCCCTCCCGCCCGTCCGCTTCCGCTCTCCCATCTTTGAAACGGCGAAACCCCTCGCACCCCCTAAACCACCTGGAGATTCCGCGAGATCTGACGCCATGGGAGCCGCCGGGGCAGCAGCGGCCGCGCCCCGGCACAATCCGTCGCCGTCCCCGCACCGCCGC
>BCLG01003418.1:0-15178 GCA_001602295.1 Zoysia matrella
GCCATACTTAAACGTTGAATGCATGAGCCATGCTTTCCTTTTTTACAATACCATGGCAGTGGTCTGAGATCGCATGCCCAGCACCCACAGCCATGATCTTCCATAGTCTGTAGTATGCTCTAACAAACTTTAGACATGTTCTTCATGCGCTCATCTAACTTAACAAAGTTATATGACTGATTTTCCATCCGAACAATACTGGCACATAGCAAATGCATATACTACAAGAGAAAAGACTTTACACGACACGGAATGTCAGACAGGAGATGCCGTCGTTGCCTTTGGAGCTCACCAGCCGCTCCCACCCTATCTCTTCAATCTGCACACGCACAAGTCAAACAATAGTAAACATAGTGTCACCGGCATCGCATACGGGAAAATAGAAAGGCGAGAAAGTCTCTCGTGGTTCCTGTCGGCGCGGGCATTCCATCGAGCGGCTTGCGTACCTGCGCGAACACGGAGCTGTAAAACGCTGGTGACCGCCGCGGCGGAGGCCCCGCGTCCGCTTCCGCGTCGTGCCGAGATTCCGGGCAAGAATCCTGCACCACCCGCGCTTGAAGCCTCGACGGCGAGCGGGATACAGCGGCGGGCAACTCCATGGCTCTGCCTGGCGCCAAGGATCCCAAGCCACAAGAGCGCAAGTCACAACACAGAGCCGCGTTCGCTCCCAAACGGACCGAGGGAAAAATACGGATAAGTTGGATAACCGGCCCGGTGGAAGCTATCACTAAAGCCCAGCCCAATAAACAGACAATATACGGACCCTTCCAGTCCAGTCCACCAACTTGGCCACCGCCGCCTCTTCCAAAATCCCAACCCACAAGGGCAGGCCGTGCATGCTGCGGGCGATCCTGACTTCTCCACAGCGGGGAGCATCAGGGGCGTCGATCGCGTCGCAGGTACGATCTGCTCAAAACACCCCAGTTTACGTTCTCTGTTGGGTAGATTCTGGTGGCGTTTCACCTTTCCATGGACTGATTGAATTGCGTGTAGAACTGTAGATCGTTGAATTTTTCCCGTGCGTAGTTAGGATGCTGTGCGGGGATTTGGGATCAAACCCCAGAACATGTAGATTCACACCATAAAAATGCAAATAACCAAGGGCGCTAAAAATACCTGCAAAGCAATAACAAATCCAGAACGGATGAAACCTGACTAATTGAACAGGGTTATCATATAGGAAGAAATTAGCTAGATCATCCAAATTATTCAAACAGGTAGCAACAAGCAATCCATCTGCCAAGTCACGCAAGACACCACACAAAAGCAGTGGTTACACGAACCACAAAGTGCAACAGCTCCTAGTCAGAGCGAGTTCACGCATAAGCATAGCAAGCATAAAAATATTGGCAGCAAAATAGTTAAACACACGGCCACCGTTACGGCTCGTGCATCAGGTAGCTAGGCAGGCCCTCGGTGCTACAGACACCTGCAAACCATTGAGGAAGTGGCTGGGGATTGTAAGCGATTCACGACGGAGCTAACCGAATCGGTACAGCCCGGGTTCATTGAGGAAGTGGCCGTCCATGTAGAAGGCGTTTGGGGTGTGGTAGCCGTCCATCATCAGGTGGTGCATCTCCTCCGACGGCTTCCAGTGACGCTTCCTCTGGTTGATGAACCAGTTGTTGATCTGCTTCAGGTCTAGACCCGTTGACTCTGCCAAGGCCCCCTTCTGAGTCTCCTGCTCGATTACGGGGAGAATTAGCATCCTTAAAAATTACAATACACTGAATAATTCTATATTCAAGATTATGGAAACCAGAGGCACATTCATTAGGTACAATTCCAATTTTATATTTTTTTTGTCAAAAAAAATTACAATTATATCTTAGTGTGGAGTGGCCCAAAAACAATAGGATGCATCTATCGGCATTAAGAAACAAAGTGCAATGCATGCCACTCAGAACCTTGTGTCAAATATCACTGTTTGAATGAAATTTTTTCTATTTCTTCAGATAAATTTTGTTAGTTTAGATTAATTTTTATTAGCAAGAACTTATTTGCGTTAAAATTTGATGTGCATTGACTCACCCATACCAAATAAGGAAAACATGAGAATGCGGCAGTATAAGCACCCAAAGTGACACAAAAATATAAGATATTTTATATCCATGCGAATCCATTTTAGGGACTTACGGAGGGATATGGCCATTTGTAGTGCATTTCCCACCAGTTAAGGAGCTGTTGGCGAGCCTCTTTAGGGAGCTTCCCTTTTTTCTTCTTCTTCGACAGTTCTTGCTTGAGTGAGCTCAGGTAGCCACTGTACTTCTTCAGGAGATGGTGCTTGAGCTCCTGGTCTACACCATGCGCATCAACTTCAGGGAGCTCTGTCTCTCCTCCACTACCTTCTTGGTCCTCCTCAGAAGAGCCTTCAAGCATATAAATAACACGCAATTAAACAAATTAAAGATATACCACATGCAGGAGAATTTTCGCGCACATCGTTCAATGTATTAGTGCAATAAAATTCTTTAATTGTAAAACATGATTATGTTTACCCAGCAGTACTCAAATAGGCGGAGTTTAGGGAAAAGAACATGATATAGTTTAAATTATCCCCAAAAATAGTAGATGCACATATGTGCGCTGTCATATTTTCCAATGATCTAATCTTTGATCATAGAAAATATGAAATAAGTTAAGGATCAGTACATTTTTATTTGAAAGCTGCACAAAAAAGCACTAGCTATGATGACCCCAGAATTAGTACATTTCCATTTGGTCAACATAATCATGAATATTAGCATAAATATTTGCACAAATAACAATCTGAGCTGCACTTGTGCAGTGGCCAGAAATATGTATTCCAGAAAAAAAAAACGAAACATGACTTGTGTTAGTGCATTACAAACCACTTGTGTAGAACTTTCAGGATATTCACTCCTGTTACGTTATTGGCACAAGTCAATACAATTAGAGATCAAACTGTGATAGGGAAAAAATACATAAGAGTGAGTGATAAATCTGAACTTCTGATTAGATGTGTGATGATGTCTAGGATCTATATGAATTCAGAATGAAAAAAATACAGAAACCTGTTTCTATGCGTGACTAACCTTTTTTCACAAATTTTATGTTTAACTAGGCATATTATGTAGAGATGTATAAACAATATTGCATGTGGCACTAACCATTGTGTCAGGTAAAATGTGCATCCACTAATTGCTAAATCCAACAACATTAATGGTCAAAGAAGCTGAACCAAAAATCAGGCATTACAAGGGATGAACACTAAATCTCCAACAGAAGGAAACATATGAAAGGAACTCCGATAATAAAATAGACGCAAATAATCATATGAAATATTTCATATGCACCCGCTGGTGGAAGGTTCTAATTTTCCGTTCACACTTCTTTGCTCGTGTTGCGTTCTCTTATCCACTGGCACTGACGCTACAATGCAAATTCAGTCAGTTCTTTTTTACCTTTTGTTTTATGTTTTTTGCTTTACACCTAGCAACCCCCTGTATCTTTTTTGGTGTTACCTTGAGACAAACGGGAGCTCGTGATATCTGTGTCCCCTGCTTTTGCATGGCCTTGAAAGAATGTGCGACGAAGAATCTTAGGAGTACATGTGCAGCATCAATCAGAAAAAAAAAAGCAGTGGTGTCTTCTGATTGTGTTCCTAAACTCGTGCTTGAATTGTGTTCCTAAACTCGTGCTCCGAAAACACGTGAGCTCTAGTAGCGAGAAGGGCTAAGAACAATTGAACTTGAGAGGACTGAGTTGACAGCTGAGAAACGCGGTTCAAGCATCCAATATTAGTTGACTGTCAAAATTTTGAAAGGGGGTGGTGAAAGAAGCCTGTCACTGAATACAGGAACATACTGTATGTAAGAGTAGTATATTACTCCTAAACCTAACTAGGGGTGATAGCCCACTGTAGAAGCATATAATATTGCCTACTGGGAGATGAAGAATCCGTTGCTCTCGAGGGAGATCTCACATCAAATAATGGTGATGCATGCACTTGCTTGACTATTTAGTTCTCGGGGCTCACAGGCCATATTGTCCCCTGCACCGGTCAGAAGACTCAGAACACAGGAAACTGAGCCAGCTAATGCTCCGTTAACTCATCTGCCTACCTATGGCAACGCTGATCACTCAGTTTTGCTCGGTGTTCATAGGCCTACCAGTAATGCTTAACAGAATTCATGCTGCTTCTACGTGCATCTCAGATGACACAGCTACCCTGCTGACTACTCGTAGTATGTGAGGTGCACTAGTGAGTTCCACAGCTCCCGCACCAGCACTGAAGCGAGAACTATGAACACTGCAAGTAACTGTGGCAGTACTAGTGGTTACTATAGCCTCGTGATAGAGGTCATTAAGGCGCCTGGCTTCGTCTCGATCCACCTGATATGTGCATTTTAAAATTACCAGCAACGACTATGGAGCACGCTAGCTGACGGCCAAGTACCTGTGCCGCGCTGTGCAGGGTATGCATAGTGCACCAGCGCATCTGGAAGACCACACCACCTAGCACAAGAGATTCTAGGACAACGGGTAAGCTACTCCTCGAGTGTGAGAAAGATGACAAGAATGTTGTTCTGGCTTGCGTGACAGATAGGGGATGACTCTCTCTCTCTCTCTCTGTCTCGTGTTTTCCCAATGGCACAAGCTGTGTACTTGTTTCACTTGCATACGGCAGTGAGACTCCTCGGCCCTGAACCGTACCATGCGCCCTTTCCCAAACCCTAGCTAGAACAAGGCAAGGGCTCCGTAATTCTCTCTGCATCTCCATCTGGGAAAAGGAATCATGGGGTCGAATAAGGTTTCGATGCCAACGACCATAACCGGGAGAGGTCAGGGTGATCTGGTCCTAATCACTATGGACGCGTCATTACCGCGGAAAACAAGGAATGGATGCCTTGTGTTCTTCTGAAAAGATCCTGATTCCAGAGCCCTTACCTGCGCTGCTAGAACTAAGATAGTGCGGCACTGCTGCACAGGTATGAGGACTATTCCTTTCCAACAGAAGCAAAGATCGATGGAAGCCAGGTCGAAGAATCTCGCAGATGCATGGCCAGGAAAAGAATCTTTTGGAAACCCTGGTTAGGAATGCTGCCACAATAAGGCATCAGCCGCAGACATGTCACTCATTGTTCAGCCAGCCGTT
Source organism: Zoysia matrella (assembly GCA_001602295.1). NCBI lineage: Eukaryota > Viridiplantae > Streptophyta > Magnoliopsida > Poales > Poaceae > Zoysia > Zoysia matrella. The sequence continues at coordinate 5,120 of BCLG01003418.1, forward strand.
CATACACATGCATGCATAAGAAGATGCTCTAAAAAGAGGATGACATGGCTGTCAAATTGCAGATAAATCTTAGTAATATTTTTCCTTTTTTAAGATGCAAATCATTAAGAAAAAGAGCAAGAAGATAAAATAGAGGCGGCTACCGATCCAAGAAATCACAGAACAGTTAAGTGCCAAGAAAATACGGACAGATTCATAGCTGGAGAGAAATTTTCCTATACCAGATGAAAGGATACGGCGCAGCGATCTGCCGGAGATGGAGAGCGAGTTGAGCTGCGACTCCACCCTCCTCATGAACTCCATGGCCTCCTGCAGCGGCCTCGTCAGTTCCTCCCTGAACTTCACCAGCATCTCATGGTACGCCTCCTGCACGCACGAGACACGACCGCGTGGAAAACGAGGGCGGAGGCCGCCGCGTGAGAATAAACCTTGAGAACTCGAAGCAAGATGGGTTCGTTTTCCCTGAAGAGAGAACGTTGATGAGGCGATAGAAGTGACTCACCATGAACTGATCCAGCTCCGGCTCCGTCGCAGAGCCAAGCCCGACGAGAGACGTGCGCTGCCGGGCCTCCACCTCCTGCGCTATCGCCGTCAACCTCGCCGACACCTCCGGCGGAGCCCCCACCTAGAGGCACGCACGGCTGGTTAGATGTTGCGCGCACTAGCAGATGCACGTTTCTACATGAGCAGCATGCGAACACTACGATATGTTATGCTATGTGATTGCAAGAAACAAGTCTGCATGTGCCATGCTCGACATCAGATGCAGGAGAAAGTTTCTCGCTCACGGGATTCGGAGAAAGTTCTTGCGCAGCATAACAGTCAGAGAACAGGGCTTGCCTTCTGGCACTCGAGGTAGGCGGCGAGGAGCGAGTAGTAGTGGGGGTGGGAGATGATCTTGGCCTTGATGGCCTCGACGTCGCCGGCGTAGGGCGACGAGGAGGAGGGCTGCTTCGCCTTTACGCACGCGTCGAGGAGGCTGCCGCCGTTGGCTAACTGCAGTACCGGGTTACTGCTACCACTGTGGGCGCCGCTGTTCCCCGCTGCCACCGTGTTCAGGGTGAGCGGTAGGCCCGCGCTCGGCGGCGGCGCAAGGACGGCGCCGAGGGCGGAAACCCATGAGTGGTGGTGCTGCTGCTGACCTTGGCCGCTTCCGCCGACTCCAAAGTGGTGGGTGATCTCCTCCATGGGAGTGGGCCGATCTCCAGGGATGTATTGGTGCAGCGATCGAGCTCTCCGCCCGTTGTCGGAACTCCGACTTCCTGCGCTAAAGAGGGGATGGTTCGGAGTTGAGGTGAAGTTCTCGGGGGGAGAGAAAGAGGAAAAGGGTTTTGGGGAGAGGAGAGGGGAAGGGGGAGGGGGTGCCTGGAGCTTGGCCTTCTCTCTCTAAGCGATCATGAGAGAGATTGTAGATATCATGAGAGAGACAGGAGAGACACGGCAGGGAAAAGGCTGGAAGCCAATGCACCTTGCCTTTGGCGAAGGGCAGTGCCGTCGTGTAGAGCGGTGTTTGTGGGAGCTTCTTTTTCAGGTCAAATCAAAGGCTTGGAGCGTCTTTGTAGGGAATTTCTAGCTTGTGTGGATGGAGATGAACCTATTTTTTGTAAAATCCACATTGACAAGAGAACTTCTCATTATGCATAAAGAAAAATTGGAATGGTGAAACTTAAGAGATCACGACTTATGAATTTTACTATCAAATTGATCTGGTACACTTAATATACTATTGAAACGTTTATTTATTTATAAACATACCACTTTAATTTTTAGTGTTAACTCTGTTACGTGTATAACATATGATATTAATTTGATATTTAGGTGTAATATAGCATATGGTATTTCACTGAAAAATATTTTGATGTCATAGGTACAAGGCTAGAAACAAAAACAGTTGCCTTGCGTGATGGGAATTCATATCTCACGGGAATTAGACAGGAGTAGATTATGAAAACGTAGAAAGTTGCCTTCACATCTCATTACACATTAGATTAGGAGAAAATGTCAACCATGCATCAACAACAACAACTCATTTTTTAATTTCACATGTCCTCTATGTTTCATCTTTCACTTAATATTTTCATCATCTGACTTCTATATCGGTTTTAACCATTGGTTTCCACTTCAAAAACCCTAAGAAAAATGGATGGTCTAATTTCACAGAAAAAATAGATGACTAAAAAATTACTGCAGTGTAAAGAGGTCTAACTAGTCGCGTGGACATTCCACGAAGAAAACATAGAGTGGAGCACGGTTGTACTAGCAATCATAATAGACTAACTAACATGATGCCGTGCTTTGCAACGGCAAAATCTTCTTAATCCAGGAATCAATACTGAGTATTTAATTGTAATTGGATGGTAATGCGTTGGTATGAAAATCAAAAGCTTAACATGTAAGAGTAATTTTTAGTAGGATGACGGACGACGACCATTCACCATGAACTCACTCTTTTAATATGGTATATATATAGAAATTCATACACAACTCTGTTTAATGAACACAAGTCTAAAAGCACTTGGTTAAGAAAATCTCATGATCATAAAAACAGTACATCCAATAACATAATCTCACAATTATATAAATTTAAACTGATACTCTCTCTGTCTCAAATTATAAATCACTCTGCACTATTTAAGTTTTTTTAAATTATAAATTATTTTCACTTCTTAAGATATTTTTTTCTCTTTCTAATATATTATCTGTCTGCTTTTCATTTTTAGAACATTCCACACTTTTTACTTTTCTTAATTGAGATACTCTGTAACTCTTATTTGGCCTAAAAAGTTATGGCTTCTCTTCTTAACCTTTTGGATTTGAACTTTTTTATATGACCAAAAATCTATTTTGGATTACTTATTTGACTCTTCCGTCAATTTCGCCTCTTAACTGTGTGAAGTGGGGGATGAAATTACCATTTTAGCTCTACTTGTTGTATTTATTTTATTTTAAGCACTATTTTTCTTTTTTTTATTGTTAGATAATATGATAATTTTATAAAAAAATATTTAAAATTTATGTGTACAAATTAGGAAAATAAGAAAAAATTAGGGCTTAAAATAAAATAAATACGAAATTAAAACTAAAATAGTCATTTTTGCGCCTAACTTAACACCGTTAAAGGTCAAAACTAAAAAAAAGTCAAATAAAGAAAAAAAAAAGAATTTTTAAGTCATATAAGCAAGTTCAAATCCAAAAAGAGAAAAAAAATAAACTTTGACTTTTTTAATCTAGATAAAAAATTCTCTTTTCTTAATTTTTTTACCAAAATGAGGTTTAAAATAGGATGATGGGAGCACAGCATTGTATAAATTGCTGGTAGAGTACAACACGGCTGGCCATGCTAGCTTGTGCTGAAGCTGATGGATCACAGTGATATGATGCAACCATCTGAACCTGTGATCTCAGAGAATCCCACCGAGGTACGCTCAGGGGTGAGGCATGGGGACGCGTAAGGTATTTCGCACCCGAAAACCCGGGGCAGGCAGCGGGGCACAGTGGAGGGAGCGCGACAGAATATAACCTTGGCGGTGGTGGTAGTAGCCGCGTAGCTCTAGCCTGCCGAGGGAGTTGTTGCGGTGGTAGTGGCGCTGGCAGTAGCCCTGCGACGAGAGCACATGCGCAGGCAGGGGGAAGGCTCGCGCATGTGGTGGGCTCCTGGCCGGCCGTCGTGGTCTCGCGCAATTGGACCCATCGCCGTGCTTGTACCAGTGCAACAGTACTGCTTACTGCAGCTCTCACTAATCATGGCTATACTACCTCCCTCGTGAGAGGATTTGGGACCCTGTCCGAAGCGAGTCGCCAAGACCCAAGAGGCTATGGGTGTGTTTGAATGCTTGTAAAAAAAACTTTATCAAAATTTGATGAGCTAATAAAAATTGGTTAGTATTTAGTTTTTTTAACAATATTTGACTAGCCAAAAAAATCAATAGCGCTACCAATGTTTTACAGGCTAAGGCCTCCTTTAGAACAAATTTTTTTTATTTTTTATATTTTTTTATAAAATTAAACTAATTACTGTAAAATTCTGATGCAATTACTATCAAATTTCTACGTTCCAAAAGCCCTAAAGCTGGCGCAGCACCAAGGCGAGAAAAATGTTCGCCCGCGCGTTACCAACGTCCTGCCAGCCTTGGTGAAGCCACGTGTCACAAACCGATTCAGTGCACGAACTTCAAGATTCTTTGTTAAGTTACATTCAAATGATAATAACTCATAAACCGAATGTCCAAATTACAATTAATTTGCACCATTTGTATTGGTTGCAATTAAATCTATAAAATAAGATGTCACAAAGAATATATTTTCTTAACAAAAAACTTAATGATATATAAACCCCACATGTCATATTAATATAATTAAATTTGGTAAGAAAACAAACTAAATGTAATCATCTAAATCGTATTTTAGTAACGGTCCGCAATTTGGTAGGGCTTGTATATGTAACAAACCAAATAGCCCTCTATGTTTGTAAAAAAATTTTAAAAAAATTTATATTTTTATGAAATTCATATGAAAATTTTGTTTTTCAAACAGGGTTAAAAACCTTCTGGTTTCTGTTTCTTTAAAACTACCTGTTCTAATACGAGTATCATTTTGCCTTTCTGTTTTTAATGTTCGGAGAAAAATGATCTGGTTCTAATTGGCTTTATTCATACTCTGTCTTATAACTAAGGTTTATAAAACCGTTTTAAACCAGTTGATTTTTTTTTGTTTTCGATGAAAACGCTTCGATGAAAACAATAGATTTTTGTTTAAATTTTTTTAATACATATTTTTTCTTTTTTTAATACAATCTAAGTTTCTAATACATTTTTTTTTCTTTTTTTAATAAACTCCACTCAATCTCTTTTATTTTCATTTTTTGAATCTCATCTTTTCTACTCGTATGTCATTCAACCGCACAGGTTACGACCATGCTAAAGGGCTCTTTTAAAATGCCCTTCAATTCAAGGCTGGAAGGCTGCGACCGCACATATGGGGCGCGCGTGGCTCTGACAATGACTGACTGCGCCCCCTGACCCGTTCCTGCTGGTTTGTATCTCTTCTTGGGAAGGGAAGGGAGCCGGAGTTAAATAACCGGAGATCGATCATTCCCCATGCGCGCCGTGCCATGGTCAACAAAGACATCCTTCCATAGTGGAAAAGGCTCCTGGACTCTACGGCTCGCTCTGTCCCTGCGCTCGGCTCTACCACTACGTGGCAGGGGGCTTCTTGTCAAGGGTGTGTTTTTCGACTTGCAGAGTTGCCGTTACAGCTGCTCCAGCTCCTTGCATGGCGCAGCAACATGCCAACATCGACGAGAGTCCCTGAGGCCAAATGAAAGGAGAAAGAGACGAGGGAAAGGTACGTAATTGTAGTTAAATCTCAAATTTTGATATAATAGTACTAACAAATTCATTGGCAGTGCTACCAACTTTGATTTGTTGGATTCATTTATAATTTTTCTGTGAAGTGATTTTGTGACTAAAAATAAATTTTTATTGTGTAGTATAAATTTTTAAAATCAAAACTCTCTTTTTTTTCTTTTTCAGAGTAGTTAATTTTAAAAAATCATATTACAGAATCAAGTGAGAATTGTTTTTTTAAAAAACAAAACAATGTTTAAAAATCAGAAAATAATAGCTCTGCCAAAAAGCTTAAGACTAGCAATGAACATTATGAACAATAATAGAATAGTGTATAAATCCATAGCTAGCCTTCTGAATAATACTACAATCCAATGCAATATTTTCATTCACGCATCGAGTCATCGGATTGCTCACCAGGTTAATAAAACCATTTAAAAACTGCTTAGTTTTTGTAAAAAAAATTGGTAAAACTGTTTCGATGGTTTTCACTCAAAATTAAATCTAGTAGCACTGTAACAAAAACACCTTGCTCCTCGCTACTACTGGACTTTATCACGAGTCACCAGCTAATGATGAGAAAGGGTGCTGGTACAGTATCTTTTAGGGAAAGCACGTAGGAGTGCTGTACAATAATATTTGTACATACGTACCAGACAGGCCAACGTACACGATGCTCTCAAAAAATGACAACTCAAAGGGAAAAGCTATGTTAGTTTTGACAACGCGAGGTAACGCCTCGACAGCCCAAGGGCATTTTATTTTGGACTAGTTACATCCATAACGTCATTTTGAAGTGAGTTTTCATTCTTCAGTTTAAGACAATAACATTTTTTTTGAAAAACTTTATACAATAACAAATTAGATTTGATCTTACATGTCATTAAATAAAATAGTGATATAGATGATAGCACAGATGCAATTTTTGTTATGCCTATTATGCGATTCATTTGCAAGCTCAGGATCGAAAAGCTCAAAGCCTTTCAAAACTTAGGTCATAATGCTAAATTAGATGGTATCGGTATAGTATTCCGGCCGGGTTGGGCATGCACTAACGTGCAACGATAGCGCCTGCTCGTCCAATGGAAGCCTGACAAGGCGTCCCACTTCCGCGACCCGATGACCTTTTCCTTGCTCCTATGCACCGTATCATGGCAACATTAGTCCGCGTCAAACACCACATTTCGCGGACAAAGGCAAAGTTTGGCACTTACTCCAATATCCTCCGTCGACGACAGGCAGCTCAATAAACCAATCCAAGTACTCCAATCCAACCCCATCGATTTTTAAGATCGCAAATGCAAGTGACTTTATCAAATGTCCTGTCATGGATGGGTGCGTCATCAAGGATATAGACGTGATTGAATTAATATTTCATGCATGCATGCGATGATGGATTAGTACTAATCATTAGTACGGCGGTGCATGGCCTCCGTGAGTTTAGCCAAAAATCTTGGTTGTGCTAAAAAAACTCTGCCAATGGCCCATATTCAATCAGCCTAGTTCTTTAATTGATGGCCTTTTTTGTAGGAAAGCACATGTTGCAAAGGAAACACATGATGGTATTGTTGCACCCGGTACACAAATGAATTGTTGCGGAGGAGGAGATGAGTAATGTACCACTAGGCTATAAGGCTAAACAAACAGAGAGGAATGAAAAACATATAGAAATTAAAAAATCGTCTGAACAAAGAAAATATATGAATTTAAAAATATGAAAGTCACATGAATATAAAACACATGTTTAAAATTTAAAAATAAAAATAATATAAATGATCAAAGTTGATGTTACAAATTAATATAGTATTTTAAAACTGAAGGAGTATGAGTACCATACACAACTTTCTTTTAAAGTACCAGTGTGCATGTGCATCACATGTTATGCCAGGTCTTTAAGCACAAGACCGCTTTAGAAGACTTTTAGCCGCCTAGCTTAGGAGTTCTAACAATCCGATCAGCAACAGATTTATGTCCTAATCCGTGCATGGGCGACAACGGCCGGCATTATAATATCAGTGCTATGATGATCCCATACGATCGATTACTTTCATATTGTTTATTAATAGTTTGCTCCTCGTGTCCGTACTGTGTGCAAAAAGAAAAGGATGAGGGGACAAGAAGATTAAAAACAAGATTATCCACCTACATATAGTATAAAAATATGGACGAACTCTACACCTCCTCCTTAATTCTAAAAAGACATGACAGCCATCACTTCGGCCTTGTGGCCTTAATTGCGGCCTCGTGTACTCCATTCTAAAATTATTGTTGTCAATTTTTTAAAAAGTTACAGTACTTCTTCCATTCTAAATTTGAAATATAAAATTTAAAATGGATGGGCTAATTACAGTTTGTAACTTCTTCGATTTAAAGAGAGATGTGCACCAACCAGGGTTCAGGTCATAGATTGTATCGCAGGAGCTAGCGGTGACCAGTTTGGACAGCCAGTTTTCGTCAAAATCGATCAAAACCAATAGAAACAGGTACAAATGTTAAAATCAAGATTTGAAATAAAAATCGCTCAATTTTTCTAGTTTACTGTCGATTTTCTAGTTTACTGATCAATTTTTTTTTGTTTTGAATTTGAAACCAAAGTGTTTGACCGATACATCGACTGGGTTTTTCGGATCTTCAAACTTTTCAAATTTTTTGATTTTTTGTGAAATTTTAAATCAAAAGAGGTTTTTTCACAAAAAACCGGAAAATCAGACTGTTTTTTCGTTTTGAAAACCCTGACACCAACTAGCAAGTAGATTTTGTCATAATTATTATTCGTATCTAATGTAGTACTCCTTTCGTCCATAACGTGTTTAATATTTTGAAATCAACTTTTGCTATTTATTTTATTCAATTTTTTTAAGAAAATACAAAAATAAATAAGTGAAGCTTAAAGTTTTTTTAATAATCAATTATTTGACAATAAATAAATAATATTTTCACAATTTTGTTTTATCAAAATTGTGCACCAACTAGCAAGTAGATTTGAAATATTAATTTAAAATTGAAAGAGTATCATACTTCATAATTTCTTCGATGTAAAGAGAGACGTGCGCAAACTGGAGTAATAATTACTCATATCTACCCAACGGGCATGCTAGTGCTTCATAACGTGTCGACCTATGCATTGTCCATTTGCGTACGTGGACCATATATGTCGAGAACTGAATTCGATACCGGCAAGAAAACATGAAGAAACCTTAGCGTGAAACTGAGAGGCCAGCCAAGTGCCGTATCTTTTAGGACATGCCATCTTTTAGAGACCCCATACATACGCCACCACCACGAAGTGCGTCCCCGTCAATTGATCTCAGATCGTTAGCCTATCTATCAAAATGCGCATCCAATCCAGATCACAAAAGCAAGACAAGGATTCCGGTCAAGACGTGTACGCGGCACCGCGTGGCTGCGTACTACGTTCGCAGGCCGGAGCGCAGCGGCGCAGGAGCAGTACGTACGTACAGCATGCTTAAAGTACGGGATACCGGCCGGATGAGCTGAGAGGATGTGATGGGAACGAGAGGAGGGAACGGGAATAAAGCTGGGGACAGGCCGGGCTAGGGGACATGATGATGGTGAAGAATCTAACTGGATTATTTTGACATGACGCTTTGTCCATACACCTCATGTTTGCTAATGTGCCCCTAAACTTCTCTCCTCTAGGAACCCTAGCATATCCTACAAATAATCGGAGGTGAATGTGGGAAACGAAATGTGAGATTGAAACTGATAAATGAGAGTAAATCTACACCAGGGTTAAAAAAACGCGATAAACTGTTTGGTTTTCGCAGTTTTTGATTTTATAGTTGCGATTTGATTTCATGGGACGATCAGTTTTTATTTTAATTTTTTTAAAAAAATTTTAAAACTTGAAAATTTGAAAAATTTCAGAATATTAAAAACCGGTAAAACCGCTCGGCTTACCGTTAAAACCGGTGGGTTTCAAATTTTGAAATCTAAAACCGTAAATAGTTTACTGTAGCAGTTTCGTTCAAATTTTGAATTTTCGATTTAAAATAGTTTTCGACTGATTTTTGCGGTTTTCGTCGAATCATTGGCCCCGACCAATTTTAGCGGTTCAAACGAAATCATAAACCACGATCTACACGCTATATTTATTTATACTTTTAAATCTTAACTATTTATATATTTTTCAACCTCAAACTCATCTAATATTTTGTATTTCTCAAACACCGAGTATTGCATCAAAATATTTGCTAAAATGTGCTTAGACTACTGACACTGTTCTAAAAGAAGTGATGTTTTTGATTTTTTAAAATTAACATTTGACTATTCATCTTATTCAAAAAAATTACAAAAATATAAAGATAAACAAGTCAAGCTTAACTTACTTTTAATCATTTCTTAATAAAATAAATAATATTTTCATAAATTTTTTGAATAAAAAAATAGTCAAAGGTAGATGTTTTAAAATCTAAGAAGACACTAACTGAACAGAGGGAACATGCATCAAGTTTTTTCATGCAAAAAGAAAATAAGATTGTACTCTCTCGGTTCTTTTTTACTTGTCTTTTTAGATATAGATTTATTTTAGATATAGATTTTAGATATAGGTACAAAAATTAAAGAGGAGTAAAAAAGATGATATGTGATAAAAACATCGGCATCTGCAACTAAATGTTCCTGACAGACATTTTTATTAGTGCGTAACAGTTTTTTTTTCCAGCGCTAGACTATACTCCAATGTATTTTAGAT
>BCLG01003418.1:19017-47644 GCA_001602295.1 Zoysia matrella
GCCGCCGTCGAGCCCACCTGCCACGAGCAACCACGCCCCGTCGCCCGCCCTTGCATAGCTCGCCCTATGACGAGATTTGAATGGAGCACCTGCGATCTGGAAGAGGCCCCGCCGCCTGCACGGCGTTCCGGCAGTCTTACTCCGGCGGCGGCGAGGTGGAAGGGAGGGAAGAGGGGTAGCGGTGGCTAGGGTTTGTTGGGTCGCCTCCCGAGTCGCCCGCGACCGAGTGACGCGGGGGCGGAGAATGAATTACAATGATTTCTTAAATTGATTCATAAAAATATAATAGTTTGTCATCCATCACATTGTTGCACAATTTTAATTATTGCTTTATTGAGGGGAAGCACAATCAGCAAGGTCATTCTTGTTCTGCTGTTGCTACTTCTTCTGAAAAGTTAGCAGTGTCAGGAAGCTTTGAAATTAACTCGCTGACATTGTTATACTCTTTATGACAGTTCATCCACTGCAAATTGAAGTTGGTGAGTTGAAGGGCAGGTTAACTGAAGTTATATGTAACTGTGATGCACTCTGCAAGAGAATCGTTGCAGAAGGACCAGAAAGTCTCCGATCATCTGTTCAGCCTTTCACGACTGGTAGAGTGGAGCCAGAAGGTAGCGGTTCATTTGAGCTGAAACAAGAGCCCTGAATTGTACAATCCGATATGCCATATCTGCTGACACCGGCGTCCAAGATGGGGGAATAGAGTTTAGTAAGATGCTTAATAGGTCCTAGAGAAATAGGAGTACATTGGAGAAAGCCTTTATACGTACTTTGGTACCTGTTTTAGATATTTGAAATCCAGTCTCTCTTGTTGTAGTGCCGAAAGTTCTAACCATATCTGCACGTGAACTTTATTTCCTTTTGCTCTCGAGTTGACATGTAAATCAGAAAATCATGTATGGTTTGAGCTCTTCCACCGCTGCGCTAACCAATATGTTAATGAGCTTCATTTGTGATCTCAAAGAGCAATGGGTGAATAAAAAACAGCTTGCAGTTGCAGTCACAGACTCACAGCCTATGCTTGTTCTGATTGTCAAATTCTGGGATGTTTGTGAGGCTTCAACTCGAGAGTCGAGACTGCACTTCCTGGGCTGGTGGCAACCATGCTCCCCGGGTCCGGCATCCCCCCTCCTGGGCTCACCCCCAAACGCGCGTTAATAAAAGCCGAGTGGCCCCGAATTACGGCCCGCTTACTAAGTGGGTCATATGGTCCAAATCCCTCAATCACCCGTGGATGCCGTCATTCTTCACGGCCCGTTCAATCTGGTCCAGCCCTCCCTACGGCCCCAGCACGCTCCAGGCTCAGAACGGAAACACGGCCACGCAAGCTGCACGGCTAGGGCGGCCGACCGACCTATCGATACCCGCATGACCACTGCCAAATCAGCGTACCCATGCTAAACCCATGCAGCCCATACGCCACGACCACGTAGCTCTCGCACTTACTCCCCGTCAGGCCACCCAATCCTTACGGATCGATGAGTACATAGGCCGGCCGCCGCCGGCGTGCATGTAGACAGCACGCAGACGGGCGGTGGCGTGTTGTGCCCAATGCGGAACACGTTCGTTCCAGTTCCATGCAAGCATGCATGGGCTGCTTGCATGGGCAGCATGGTTGGCCATGCACCTCCATTCGCCGTTGATTTTGAGTACGGCGGCCGCGGGCACTTGGGACCATCTGCCGCCCGGCAAAGAGCCGGTGCGCTGGGACCGTCGGGGGCCAGAGACGGCGATCCTCTGGAGCAGTACCTCTGCTCCCGACCGCGGTCGATCTGCGGCATCTGCCGGTCCGTGGCCGCGCACACTATGGTGTCGACGCGGCGCCGGCAGGGCGGGGCCGTGGCGGGCGCGCTGTCGCCGCCGAGTGGCCCACCTCCATGTGGAACCGTGGATAAGAAGCCCAAATTTCCGGAGGGAAACTGTCGGCGCGGGCGCTATCGCGTCGGTCTCTTCACTGTGGCCATCTGAAACTCAAGTAAACCGCCATGCACGGCACGCAGGATAGCGGCGACGGGGGGAACCCGTTTCAACGCTGTCAGGATCGAGGTGGCGGCGTTTCGCGAGCAAAGTGGGAGCAGGGGGCCGGGCCGTGCCGCGCGAACCGGAGAAAGCCCCAGGCAGCGGCTGCGCGGCTGCCTGCCTAAGGGATGGCACGCGTTGGACACGGCGAACTCGTGTGTCCGTTTTGGAAGGTAGACGATGACGCACTGACGATGGGACGGACACCCACCGGATCAGTGTGTTCTCGGGACGGTGACGTACCAAACATCGTGGTCTTTGGGTTGTTCTCAGAAGATTATTTGTTTCGACATGTTCGAACGTTGTTCTAACAAAGTGGAGCAAAAAAAACTGTGCGCAGAGCGGCTTGCTGGTTTGCTGTAGTCCCGCAATCTTGTCCAGCCACCTGCTGCGTGCAAAAAGCGTTTCGTTTTGTTTGAAAACAAAATCTGAGTCGTAGAGCATGCGTGCGTGATACTAACGATGTTTAAAGACAAGATCCGTGGAGAATGATTCTTCACTTTCCATTACAACAAGGATTACATTCGAATGTGGTTTCACGTTCAGGTCAGGAAACCAGACATGGGAGCCGAAAGTGCCTAGCGCACGAGGATTGTGCGTAAATCGTGTTGAAGTACAAGTTTCATTTAGGAGTACCTTTTTCTGTTAGATTAGTTTTTTGATGCAATTAGTTGATGCATTGGAAATCAGTCAGAGGTCTTGAGTTAGATCTTGGTAATTTGTACATGAAATGGAGTATTGAATTGTCCAAATTTTCTCATCAGTTTAATATTTTCAATGCAACTAATTAGTGCAAATAGCTCAATAAATCACCACGCTCTGTTTTACTGTGCCTAACATATTTTATTGTTAATTAAGCATCGGTGTGACAGTTTCACACTCACACATAAAGCACTTTCCGTCAAATTAGAAGTGCTCCAACACAAATGGTTTAGCACGACCCCTCTATGCCTGCCGACGGTTTAGCACGACCCCACATGTTCCTTTGTCGGGTGCCTGACAAACGTGCTCGTCGTAACTTCACTTTCTCACGCGGTGTAAGCGAAGCGGGTTACTATTAAACGTCCGTTTCATCACGTCGGCAGCAAGCCGCCGCAAGCTTCGGCTCCTGGCTTTTCCGCCGTCCTCCCATGCCCCGGGCCGCGGCCACGCCCCCGGCAAAAGAACGCGTTTACACATGTGACCGCGCGTGAAAACGGCCGCGCGCAGGCAGCGGTGCCGGACTCGGGGAGCATCGCACGTCAGGCGGCGGCCGGGGCCCGGGGGCGGGGGTTCACGGGTCACGTCAGCCGCGCTTGGCAACCGGCTCACAAAACGAAGCCACGGAAGGCAACGACCGCGACCGCCGCGGCGGCGCCACCCCGAAAATTATTTTTTCAGTCCCAACTGACGTGAGGTGGCGGTATGCAGTGTTTTTCTTTTTACCCGCCACCCAACGGGAGCCGTCTTGTTGAAAGGTTTTGGCGGTCACGTACGATAGAACACATATTTTTTGCGGTCACGTACGATGGAACATATATTCTTGACGGCAATGTTCCAAACCTGGCCCGCGCGGGTGGATAAAACATCTAGTTCCTTTTTTTTTTCGGCCCTTTATCTAACCATAATCAATTCCAATCCATCTCCGGCGGGATTACTTTCATGTGCAGTTCGCGAGTTTTTAAAATCATTTTCCGCTAATTGTCTTACGCACTCGAAAACATCATCGTAATACAAAACGCACGGACGTGATTCTAACCTCGAGGGGGGAATTGTTTCTATATTTTTTTTTCCTGTCAAAACGCACTATCAATAACAGAGGAGGAAATAAAATAAAAGATATTATCTTCAGTTTTAAAATATTAATATTATTAACTCTTTTCATCAACTTCGATCATTCGTTTTATTAAAACATTTCGTTCAAATATATCACATTTGTTATTATTTACTTTATCATTAATAATATTTAAATAGTGACTAATAATTTTATCATTAAAATATTTTTTTAATAAAATAAATAGTCAAAATAGATCTTAGAAGGGAGTAAGTTGTTACTAACCTCATCGCGCAGGGTAAAAACGATGCCACATAGATAGATCACACAAATGTAGTAGACGACACAGAATACACAACACACACCAAAAACATAATTGCGTACACACAGTGCATTTTATCATGGGTATATTACGACACATTTCATGGGTTCTAAAGTTTTTCCTGCAAAATAGCTACATATTAGACACACCACACACTCACACAGGGGGTGGTTACGAAATTAAAGCAGTATCCCCATCCGAGCAGTCATTACATCGCATCCCGCAGCCCTGCAGCAATGCTTTCCAAGTGCTTCTTTTGACAGTGCTACTTTGAGTGTCCAACCAGATTACACCCGCTACACTTCGGTGGTCTTCTTGAAGTCGGTGGTCTTCTACGCTTCAAGCCTGGTGGTGTGTTTTGCCCCGTTGCCTGCCTAGCCTCTGTAGACAACTTGTTATTTGGTCGGCGTCTCTTAACCAGCTCATATCCAGGCTTGTCCCTCTTGGATGATGGGCACCCTCGTTTTCTCTCGGCTGGAGGTGGTTTCAGCCCACGGAGTACATCGAAGTTGCTTGATGAGCTGGCAACATCCTCACTCATATATCCATTGCTCTCCTCCATATCCACTGCTTTTGGGGGTATTATATCAGGTGCACTGGAAGATGAGTTGCCATTGTTGGTAGCACCATGAGCAGCCATCTCCTGTAGTGACATACCGTCTACTGTCCCTTCTATTGCAGACAACTTAATTTTTGCTTCCGCTACAAGCCTTACAAATTTCTCATAACGATTTGTGTTGCAGTCTGCCATTTGCACGAGTTCAAGTGCACTGATCAGGGCCGAGCAATGGCAAAAAGTCTGTGACTTCAGGGAAGGATTGTTTTTCTGCAGGTATGTGAGATGGGCTGGTAGCACATCTCTTGCATTTTTTGTCCAACGCTTAACAATGTGCGCAGCTAGTACTCCACAATGTCTAGGTGCATCATTACCTGCATGGTGTGGAAGAAAATATACACTCAAAGGGAGAAAAAAGGCATCAAACAAAAACACGTTGACATTTTTTCTGGGTTTGCTGGTGTTGTCACCAGCAACGCAATCTAATTTGATATATACAGGGTTAAACATTTTTTTCGAACCTTTAGAATGTAGCAGCATAGCAATCCCATGTGCTCTATCATACCGCACTGACACTTATGCTCGAAATGCTAATGTTGAATCTTGCCCGTGCCCACGCAGGGCGATGTTCACTATGCATGTGGACAACCACGTAACAGCGCCCTGCCTCCAAGAATTCCACCCGATAGTACACTGCGTCAAAAATTTGCTGCTGCACAATGATCATCATCCTTGGACTGTATATCTGCATTGCATGCCATTCGATTGCAGTGTGTGATTTGGGAGTCCGTTTCTCCTTCCATCCCATGCAAACAGGAAATTAGTGACCCTATCAACAAGGAAAAGAACACAAATGGAAAAAAACATTGTTGTTTCTGCTGCAATAATGTGTAGAGTTAACATTATAAACTTACCAACTTAGACCTCCGTTCCTCAAAATCATCTTTCTCAATCCGTTGTGACAGGAGCTTCATGTACTGTCGCACAAAAACATGCCTTGGTACGCCAGGAGGTACTTTGTTTTTTAACATGTGGTTCGCACTCTCACTTCTCTGTGTGCTTGTCTGCCCTGCACAGAACACTTCAACGAAATACGGCTTCGCCCACATAGATCTCTCGGCATAAATCTTGGATACAAAACTATTCTCCAGAAGACCATATTACCCAAGCACTGCTTCCCAGCCCCTCTCAAACTCATCAGGCGTCATCATTGTGTTCACAAGACAGTGGAATTTCTCTCTGAATCCACGCATATTGTTGTAGTAGTATCCAATATGCTCTTTAGATAGCCACAGAACGTGCCACTTGCACCAGCGATGCCTTGTTCCAGTCCACTCCAACTCTATTGCCACCTGCATAGCTTGTGCCTGGTCTGATCACACACAAAGAATAATCTTGGTTTAGGCGACAATATGCAAGTGACGTGGAGAAATTTCTATAAAATTGTGTAGTATGGCATACTTGTTAGAACTGTTTGCGGCCGACCACCACCCATCATGCTGGTGAATTCACGAAAAATCCATCTGAAGCTACTTATGGTCTCTGAACGCATCAGGACACCAGCAAATATTACAAATATTATCGACTGAAAGTGGTTGTTTACACTGACGAACATACCAAATGGCATGCCATATAGGTTTGTCTTGTACGTTGTATCAAAACTAACAACATCCCCGAAATGTGCGTACTGCATCTTCCCGTAACCATTTGTCCACATTAGTGTTCAGATTGTACCGTCATCGTCTAAATCAACCTTGTACGTGAATTCTGGATCCGCATCACGCAATTGCATAAATAGCTCTACTGTTTTCTTAACATCATCTACCGCGTTCTGCCTTGCAATTGCCCCACACAGAGTTTTGAGCTTCCTCTTCGTGAATGGCGCGTTTGTATTTGACCCAAAGATACTTATCAACACCCCATATACCTTTGTCAAGTTCACATTGTTACTACGGAGGTGCTTGATTGTACTGGTGCTGTCGACATCCAAGTGCTTATGTGAAGCCTAGTGTCTCTTCTCTCCAAGTCGATCAGATAATAGGTGGTTGTGATTGTCAATAAAGACCCGAATGTACCACCCTGATCATCTGTTCGGCGGAGCACCATTCTTGCTTTGCAGCCACACCGTATTGAAGTTTTTATTCCTGCGCCAGGCTGCCCCTAAAAATTACAGTAGACAAAAAAAACATGCATTATTCTGATGTTTCTGCATTTTTTATTGTACAAACTTACTCACATCCTCTCGGGGAATTAATACTACTTGCACCTTTTATGCAAGGGGGGTGGGGGTGCACGTACCTGATACATGCAGACAAGCTCTTTCTTCATCACGTAGTTATTCCTGTTCGTCTCATTGCTGTTGCACCGAATGCCGAAGCCTTTCTCCCAGAAATACAAGTTGTAGTAGTGGAATCCCTCCTCATATGAATCAAATATGATTCCTACCGCGGGGACGATGACACACTCTGTCGCCCTGTCCTTGAAACTTAGCAAAGCTTCTTCGATTGCCGACCTTCGCCTAGCAACAGGTGCCCTGGAAGATGGACCATTTACTCCTAGCTTCCTACACATACAGCAACCAAAATAAGTCAGTGGGGACATTCCTGAGTGGCACATGACTGAGTGGCAGCACGAGAAAGTAAACAAACTGCAGCTAAACATACACACAAAAAAGATTTGTAGTTTCACTTCCTTGCATTACGGAGACAATATGATACAGGGGCACAGCCCTATAAAATACAGCCTAATGCATCTTAGTTGCTATTTTGCGCATATGGTGTGTGCTCGGTGCTGTGACGTACCTATGTCGTCCAATGGCCCAGGTAGTACTGGGTGCCACACAGGTACCAACGGCGGTGTCCATCTCCTCGCCAGTGTTATCATCCATGCAGGCCTCCTCAGTAATTTCACAGTCACCATGGTTGCGGACTCCTGCGTCAACCGCAACAGTGGCTTCAACCCCAGGCTCATGACACGGCGAAGCGTGACTGTCACTGCATATAGGTTCATAATTGAGACATCAACTCATTTTTTGGTCTCCCTAGAGCAGGTAACAAAAAGTTTAATAGCACAAATATTTTTCAGCACAAAGGGATGGAAAATACAACACACAAACCCACGTCCATGGACAGCTTGGGGGGGGGGGGGGGAGTCACAGACAGCTAACCTGTGGTCTCCGCCCATCAACGGATTGGAGGAGAGACGAGCCATTCGAACATTTGATTCAGCTTCGCCTGGCATCGAACCGGCGATCCCCTCACGCTGACGTGCGGCGCCTAACTTGGATACATAAACATCGAGCAACATCAACGACGGCCACATAAGGAGCTCGTGCGGGGCTTGTCCCTGAAGCAAGGAACACATCCATACCTGCTATGCCCGTCGCTGGAGTTGGACGATGAGATCGAAATTGCAGATTCGACATGCCAAGGAGCCGGCGACGTGCATCCTCAGGAAGGGGGCGCATAGACCTCGGGGAGCCAGGGATATCTGCCACATACGGCGGGTGCGCTGCTGCTAATGCCGCAGAGTGCCATTTCGCCGGCGAGAGAGCGGTGACGGGAGATTTGGGGAAGGGCAAACAGTGACTGCGAGAGGCGTATGGGAAAAGATAACGGGGCTAAGGTTTATCGGGCCCCTAGAGCTGTGTTTGATTTTGAAAATATTCCCTCCGTGGTGCACATGGGTTTCTTTTTTATTCTTTTGTTCCACTGGCATTCCATTTAACACAGGAGCCCGGACCTGTTCTATAGCACAAAAATTTTGCCCGACCATAGAACATCTGCGCTACCTCTGTCCGAATCCCGATGCAAGCTCCAAAGGTGGATTCTTCCACCTAACATGCTTCCATTCTGAAAAAATCCTTATGGGGCGCCACCCGGCCCATCCAACATTTCGGTGTGCCACTTCACCCACAGTTCTACCCGACCAAACGATACCGCGGGCCGCGACTGCTGCCGGACCTTACGTGCGGACCACACCGTCAGACGTCAGGTGCTGGCGGTTCCTCCCAGGAGCTAGCGCAGGGCATCTATCCACAGTGACAGTGCATATGTCAGCGAGCACTGGATTAGGTTACGAAGAAAATATAATCCTTCAATGTCCAGAAAAAACTAAATTTTCCGCTACTATTAGTAACGGAAACTATCAACTGATGGAACCTAGCGTAACATTTTTCCAAGAAAAGAAAACAGAGATGGAGATCGATCAGGTACATTGTATTACTAAATTAGGTCAGCTGCATGTATGATTACTTTGCAACTAAATATTTATGATCTGAGGAAGCTTCAGAAACGTAAGATGTGTCTCGACAAAGGAAACGTGAGCCGGGCACCCGTACCGAGCGTGGTTAGTACCGGAAAGAGGAAAGTTGGCCAAGAAAACAAGGCACGAAATGGTGCCGGAAGCAGAGACCGGTCGCCGGCGTGGGTCATCGCCGACGACGGAAAGTTCGTTAGCCTTAGCCATGCCTCGGCCTCGCACATTGATGAATTAACTAATCGCGTTTCTGTTTTCTCCTCGGAGAATATCATATCCTTCTGCTTGGTTCTCGTGGTGTCGTGGCGATGAAGTGGAAGCTCATGCCCTTGGAGGCTTGGATCCGCCAGAATGTTCAATGGTACTATGCTCCTGTGGCTTGCACGCGGCCTCATAACCCAAATGGCCGGTGCAGCAATGATAACCGTGCCATTCGAAGATGAACAAGTGGTTTGCAGTTTGGACGGGCCAGAGATCTTTTGCGACCACAAACGTGCGCCGGTGCCGTGCCAACCGGGTTACGCTGAAACCAGTCAGATCTTTCCCGGTGGCTGTGCTACAAATAGGAGGAGCATTGGACAAACTGTAGCTCCTCCCTGCATTCCACTACACGAGCCTCGGAGACAGGTCTACGTTCCTCCACCATCACCTTATCGGCTTATCCAGACGACCAGACGTCAGTTGCTCTTACCTGAAAGGCTGAAAGTCATACTCACTCTACAGGGAACACTGTCCGCTCGCTCAACCATGATTTTTTCCACTACAAGTATGGAACGTGTTATTAGGAGCGACCGTGTGCAGCCAGAACCTCAGTGCTCAAAAAATGGCAAAGCCCGAACCAAAGCCTAATGAAGACGATGGCCCGGTGTAAACCGGCATAGATCTAGTCCAATGGCATGCATAATTGGTGCACCCGCGCACCACGCTTCAAACGACACATACGGAGTTCGATCTAGAAGATAAGACGAAGGTTGAGGCGGCGCCACTGAGCTGAGTCTACAGGATGTCGAAGATTTCTATCATTTTTACGACTTTTCTTGTGCCAACGGGGAAGTCGAGCCTCTTTCATGTTTGCAAACAAGCGTTTGAGACGAGAGATGATAAAAAAATACCACACAACTTTTCTTGGATGTCCTTTCCTTTTACCAACTACCTCATCATCACTCTCATCTCTTCTAGGCTTGCATGCAAGAGGTTCCAAAAAAGGACAATGGGTCAACTCTGTATAGTCACCCTGATATATCTTATAATCTTCCTTGCATGCGTGTATCTTTTGCACTTCCAATCCCAAAAGGACATATTATCTTGTTAGCGTCATAGGTGTTTGTTGGCAACTCACTTTCTTCTGGAAGCATATCCCTTAGCAGATGCAATAATTTGGTAAAACTCCTATCAGACCAACCATGCTTTGCCTTCAATTGCAAAAGTTTGAGGACTGAATACAATCTTGTGAACTTCTTATCACATCCAGAATACAAGGGTTTCTTAGAGTCTTGCACTAGCTTTAAAACTTTGCAAACTCTTCACAATTATACCCATCATCTCCTTTTGCATCAAGCACCATCTGATCAATATCATCAACAACATCAGTATAGTGATCACTGATAGCTAAGATGTCATTATCTTTGAGATGCATATCTTCAACATTGCAACAAGAGGGCCCGTGATCCATGCTATCATCTATGATTCTTTGATCCATCTCATCAAGATTAAACCCCTTTTTGCCATGCTTATTCCAAACTGTATAGTTTTTTTTAATCCACGCATGATTAAATGAGAATAAAGGTGCATGGAATGTGGGAACTTCTTGTTGTTGTGACAGTCAAAGCATGGACAGAACATAGCAGTCTTCTTCTTCCGCTTCATGTTCTTCTCTGCGATAGTGATGAAACTCATGACACCTTTAAGGTAATCATCACAAGTACAGTTCTCAAGATACATTCAATCGCGATTCGACATCTGTAGTTACAAAACAAGCAACATGTTACAAGTCAAGCATTGGAAATTTTTTGAAATAAGTGACACAAAAATAGATCCACTAAGATATCTTGATCTCACATAGACGGTGGAGGATCATATAAATATAAACTACACTAGCATAAAACATCATATATAAATCCAAGAAGTTTCATAATAGAACTACTTTCTTTGTGAGGTTGTATGTTTTGGAGTGGTGAGATCTCCTTCCTTCAGCCTTTGGTTTCCTCGTTACACTAGAGTCACTTCCAAAGTTCTGACAAAAATATAAAATATGATGATTTAGCTGAACAACAAGGACAATGTGCTTCAAAAAATCATGTTACATGTGAACATGATTTCAGTGAGGGAATATTAAGTTCAAAATTTTGCTTACTCTTTTTTTAACAACAAATTTTACTTACTTGTGATAAGTGTAGAACAGTTTACAAGTATTTTATGAACCGTTGTCTAAAGTAAACATGAACACCAAAATTTTTGATTTTGTTATTTTTTCAATTTGTAAAATACAAGAGGAATATATTTATAAACAAGTTGAACAAACTAGTAGCTAAGGCACGCAGTAAGCAAGCACAAATTGGCATTTCAACTGCAACTCCAAACAAGAAACGGATCACAAGAGGAGTACATATATACCTCAATGCATTTCACCGCTGCATTCAACGCCGTGAGTGTTCGTCTCTGAAAAATACTTCAATCTTCACAATAAAAGCGTACATACCATGGGCATGAAGCTCTCAGATCTCATCGAGTGGCTCAATCTACTACGGGGGAGCTTGATGGAGGGGATCCATCGGCAAGGGGGTGGCGCAATGTACATGCAACCCTAGAGGGCAAGAAGCGAGTGTCTTATCTATGTCTCGCGTCGATTCGATTTAATTTCAGTTAACCACATTAGAGACGGGTGTTTGTGCACGCGTCTCTGATGAGGCCCGCCACTAATGTATTATTAGCGACGGCTTTTTATAAGCCATCACTAATGATAGTATCTTCTTCGTGTCAATCTGTGATAGTGGACGACCAGTTTTCCTTTCCGGGTCCCGGCATCCGCGGGCAATGCCATGCACCAGGGTCCTAAACCATTTTCTCTTGTTAATAGCACACTTTTAGTTGAAAAATATTGCATGTGTAAAGGTGAGCCAACATGGTAATCTCTTATGGCTTCGACACTACTTGTCACATATCCGTTTTGTTGCTACAGTGTCCTGGATATTGTCATAGAATTCAGAGATGGTGAAGAGAAAACCAATCACTGATTTATAATTTATTTTTGAGTGAGAAAACCAACTTACTTCAAATCACTGTCACAAGATGTATCGTAGCAATGCAAATGAGTATCGAAGTCACGCTGGTTGACATGTGAACCAGCTAACACAAGTAGCTGACATGTTAGTCAGCGTGCCACGAAGTTAGTATTGAAGTCACGTTGGTTGATATTTGGACCAACTAACACGGAAAACTTACATGTTAGTCAGCCTGCCACGACGTTAGAGGATCCTGATTCGCAAAGCGGTGGGCACGGCGCCGTCTCGCGATTAACATTTAACAGTCGCATCCCAACAACATCGCCACAAGTCAATTCGTGATTTTGACTGTAGCAAGCCTAGAGACTCGTATCAGTAGTAAAGAGCTTGGAAAATGATGTTGTTCAAGTGGTTTCCGTTTGACTTTACGTGACAGCGACGTTGCAAGAAGTGCCGACGAATCCAACAAGTAAACGAGGGTATATGCGTAATTTCTTTATTAACCCATAACAATAATCATCATCGTAGAAAATGGTACAGTGACTGCGTAGAGTACAACAAACAACCGGAAATCCCATAAGGATTCCTGGTGAAAAATACAGCACACGGTGCGATGCCAGACGGGGACGACGCATGGATCGATCGCTGCCTGCTTCTACCAATACAACAGCGGCCCTCGGGCGTCGGTGCTCCGAGGAAAAATGGCAGCACAACGTATATACGACGACAACTGAATAACAAATACTAATCACCTACTAACTGCTACTAATGGCGGCGTGGTAACTACTACGGCGACCAAGTAATGGACGTGACGGCCGTGAGCTTATGAACAGTGTTTGCCGAGCTGAGCTGGGCATTGTCCCGCCGGCTACCGCTCGGCCTTCCGGTCGGCGGAGGCAGGGGTCAGCCGGAGCGTATACTCCTTACCATTAAAGGACGAAAGCAGGAGCGAAAGGAGATGCAGAAGCATCTTTCGATTGAGACTACACCACTCAAGAGCGCTTTCTTTTTAAACTGCTATTTCTCTCCCGCACGCAAGATCCTACGCAAAAGATTGGGTCAACTCCAACTGTAACTGGGGTCAGGCCATAGCTCCTAGGCCAAGGAAAGGAACCGTATATTCCTAGGCGGCGTATCAGTAGGTGGCAGCTCATGCTCCGGGTGGGAACGGTGGCGCGACGCACGCCCAGGTTGCCGGCGCCGGCCTCACTTACGAAGGCGCGCAGGCGCTGCAAGGCGACGTCGAGCGTCTTGGCGGACATGTTGGCGAAGCAGACGCGGAACCATCCTGGCTCGGCGCAGTGGCAGGAGGAGCCCGGCGAGATGTTGAGGCCCACCTGGAACAAAACCTTTTTCCACAGCTCCATCTCGCCGTCGAACGATCGGCTCCGCATCAGGTGGCTCATGTCCACCCAGCAGAACAGTCCGGCGTTGCTCTCCAGGCACCCAATGCCGATCGCCCGGAGGCCGTCCACGAGCTGGTCGCGGCGCTCCTTGATCCGCCGCTTGTTCTCGGCGATGTACCGCCGGGTGAAGTCCTTGTCGCCGAGGAGCGCGGCGAGGAGGTGCTGCGTCTGCGAGGAGACGAGGCCGAAGCTAGACATCTTGGTCGCGGCGGAGACGACGGCGGCGTTGGAGGAGTAGATGGCGCCGACGCGGAAGCCCGGGAGGCCCAGGTCCTTGGACAGGCTGTACACGACGTGAATGCGGTCCGACATGTCGGCGCCGCGGCTGCGTGCGGCCGCGACCTCGAGGACGCTGACGAAGCAAGGCTCCGCGAACGCCGTGCCGGAGTAGATCTCGTCGCTCACGAGGTGGATGCCCTTGGCCGCCACGAAGTCGACGAGGGCCTCGAGGTCGGCCCGCGTCGACGTGGTGCCGAGCGGGTTGGACGGGTTTGTGATGAGCACGCCCTTGACGCGCAGCCGCCGCTTCTGGGCGCGGCGGTACGCGTCGTCCAGCGCGGCGCGCGTCACGCGGAAACCGTCCGCGCTGGTGCAGTGCACCCGGACGATCTCCGCGCCGGTCCGCCACTTGAGGTCGCGGTCGAACCTGCAGCGACGTCGCCATGTCAGCCATGTGCGTCTCGTTAAAGAACGTACTCCAGCTTGCAGCGCGCGGCCTGCGCCAGTCAGCCGCCGCCACTTGCACGTTGCATACGCAACAACACAAAAGAAGATGTGCCGCGTGCGATTTTAATTTTACCCTGGGTAGTATGGAGTGGGGATGAGAAATGCGTCTCCGTGGTCGGCGAGGCAGAACATGAGCGCCTCGTTGGCCGAGGTGGCGCCGGCGGTGAGCACGATGTTGCTGGGGTCGAACACCACGCGGTAACCTCTCTGCTCCGACATGAACCTCGCAAATGCCTGCGGAGATCACGCGCACATGCGCTGGTCAGCCAGGGTCTTGTTTACGCGTCGGTGCGCGTGCGCGGCAACTCGGAAATTACCAAGTGGAGGGTTAGAAAACGGTGGAATTGATGACTCACATTCTTGAAGGCCGGCAAGCCGTGGTAGTCCTGGAACAGCGCGAGCTCGCGGAAGACGGAGCCGCCGTCTTCCCGCCGGAGCGCGAGCGCGTCCGGGTTGGCCTCCAGCCACGCCTCCAGCAGGTCGAACGACAGCTGCAGGCGAGAGCGCGAGAGCCAAGTAAGCACGCCAGTTGGTAATGGCCATGGGCATGGACGTTGGCGGATGCGGCGGCGGGGTTACCTGGTTCTCGGCGAGGCCCATCTGGATGATGCCGGAGGGGTTGGAGACGGGGTCGTAGGGGTTTTTCTCAAACTCCTGCCACCCCAGGAAGTAGGACGAGTCCTGGCCGTGGGTGTTGCGCGCGGCCTTCTTCGACAGCTGCGGCTTCTCGTAGGCGACCCGGCTCACCATCTTCGCCGCACTACTACTCGCACTCAGGCGCCCCTCCAAGGTCAACTACTTCTGCGCGCGCGAGTTGGGTCGGTTTGAAACTTGAGGCGGGGACTAGGGAGGCAGCAATGGGCAATGGTCAAATGTGCCAGCTAGCTAGCGCACCGAGCGTACTGGAGAAGCGAGAGAACTGATGGTTCTGGGGCGTATCCAAGCTAGAGCTCGGCTTTATATATGTCGAAGCTGGAGATCGGCTTTATATATGGGTCTTTTGGCAGATTTTTTAACTATTTATTCTCAGTCAGAATACGAGAATTTTTATTAAATGTTTTTTTTAAAAAAAAAGTGATTTTTTTTAATTCTGTGAAGTGAATCTTTGAAATAAATTAAAAGACTGAGAGCTGAAAAAAATAGTTTTTAATTTTATAAAGTGATTCTCTATCTTAATTTTAAAAAATTCATTTTAAATAATAAAAAAATCACTTTCAACTTAAAAAAAACTTAAAAAATCAAAAAATAAATTTAAAAAATTAAGAGCGGCAAGCTCTGTCAAAAGCACTGTACGGAGTCCGGAGGCCGGCTGCCGGTGGATGCCGTAGACTGAGGGCGTGTTTGTTTTCACTTCTCATCGACAGATTTTGCTTCGAGAATCGCTAGCGGTAACTAACGAATCGATTTTGAAGATTGATTGTCAAATTCTAGGCCAGCGATTCCCAGAATCCCACAATCGATGGCAACCCAGCTAGTGATCAATTCTGTGTACCCGATGACCATAATGCCCGCGTCTCCCTCTCGTGATTACCTGGGAAAAGAATATTCCAGGCTTAGTTTTGGAATTCTTTTTTAATGAACAGTTAATCTTTGAAAAATTAATGAAGTTCCATCGTGTTTCTAAAATTTTTTAAAATTATTTCACTAGTTTCGTTTCATCGAGTTCTTCGTGTAGGTACTCTCCAAATTAATTTTTAAAAATTTAAAAAAATTCTCTCAGTTCTCAAAGTTTTTAAAAATTGTTTCATTAATTTTGTCTTTTCGATTTCTTGGTGCAGGTGCCCTCCAAGTAAATTTTAGGAATTTAAAAAAATTTCCTCAAGTTTCTAAAATTTTCAAAATTATTCCACAAACAAAGGTATTTAAGTATTTTACCATATAAAATATAGTGGAATAGCACTACTACAATCCATACAAACAAACAGGTAATAGCTTTTGTCTTTACAATTTTTCACAATATAGCTACTGAAAATCTATCATCCAAAGTTGATTTTGAGAATCTGAAAACAAACAGGCCCTGACATGGACGCATTTTCCCTTCTTATTTTCAAACTTTTGGATTGCGGAGGATGAAGAAAATGCAGTACTACCTGATTATTACCTGTGTCCATGAAGCGAAGAAAAAATTGCTTAAAAGAGGGAGATTAGCGTCAAACACATGTGTTAATCGCATGGCGACAGAATCGTAACACGAACAGTTACGACTACGCCCTTGCCAGTGGGAGAGATGACGTTTGCTCACCGACGTTTGTGCTAACATGCGTCTGTTTTCTGGAAATAGTGTCAGGTGGCACTGACGGTCATGAAAATAGGTCGTGTCCTTCAGTGGAGATGGCTTATTTTCTCCGAACTAAGACCTTTTTGAAATCCAAAAATTTTATAGGAGAAATTTTACAGAAAAAACATAAAAAAATTGAAAATTTTCCGCATTTGAAGCTTAAGTGTAATAACTGTCGGCGAATAGTGGCGCTCCAAGTTCTTGCTGCTCTGAACGCCAGCAGCCCAGCACTGCTAACTTCTCTTTGTTCGCTGGATGGTGCTTCTCCAACATGTGGGCTCAGCCATGCGCCTACTCCTAGTGCCATCAGGGACAGGAGAAGCAAGGATTAAGAAAAACTGCATTATTTTGGACACTGATAGAAGCTGGAGTAGTAACAAAGACAACAGAAAATGTGCAGCTGTTTCATACCAGAAATGTGAAGCAAGTTGGTTCCAATTTTCAGCTGTGAATATGTACGCATGTCAATGTACACGATTAGCGCCGCAACGAGTTCGCAAAGCGAAAACAAACCTTGCTGCTGGTTTGTTTCCCCTATTAGTGAGCGCCGCGTCGGAGTATTATAACGCCTTATCAAGCTTTGTGCAGAATTGTGTCTACACCTGCTAAAACTAATCAGGTGTCATTTGTCTGCATCTTCTGCTGAGCAGAGGCGATCACCTTTCGCTTCACTTTCGACTAACTGCGTCTCACCTAACATCCTCACCTGAATGTATATTTTGTTTATGTGCATGCTCATGCGTACAAATTCCTTGAATTGAAAATAGAGGGATACGTATAGCAAATTTGTAGCCAGACTCGTACACTATGTTGTTGTTTGTGTCTTGAGTCTTGACTTTTTCTTATGATAAGAAGACGCATGGGATGGGTTGACCTATATCATCCAGTTGCCAACATCAGTTACTCTTGCAGTCTACCAGCTGGGATAATTGCAATTGGTCGATGTGTTTTTCAACTTCTGGCGGCATAGTATTCGTCTTGTCTCTATCACATTCAGGTAACAGTTGCCAGTTGATATGGATAAACCCTTGACAGAAACAAGGTCAGCGCCTGTGCCATGTGACTAACTGCATCGAAAATTACGCGGCGAAACACCGAGTCAACTGGTTTGATTTCCAAGTGGAGGAGAAAAAAAGTCAAGGGGTTTGGTTTATCAATACTCCAATCTTTTTCCAACTTGCCGTCGCTAGAGCTGTCTGGCTAGAACCGTGTAGTCAATTTCTATTTGCAAAAAAAAAGTCAGAGCAACAGAGAAGTCAATATGGGCTACAGTACATGTATCTAACTGATTATTAACAAAGACATCAGCACTTATCGTTGTCTTACGGTTTGGGGCCATTATCGTTGACCTCTACTTCGTCAAAATTTTGCAGAGGTGGTGAAGTCTAACAGGACCCAAGAACACAGCCATTCGTCATTCTTAGACCTCCATTGGATTTTTCTTATATTTTTTTCTTTAAAATTAAATTAATTTTTGTGAAATTCCTTGCAAAGGAGCTCTTAAGATGTGTTTGTCAGGGTTTTTTTATATGACATAAGCTAATGTTTATACATCGTAAATATAGTAAAATTACTGTTTATATAAGTCGTTTTCACTCGAATTAAACAAACTATATTTTTAAAGCTTTTTAAGCTCATGACACTGTAGCTACTGACACTGTAGCTACGGTGCCATGAGCTGAAGCCGAAGCCGTGCCAAAGGGGCCCTTCTTGCCTTCTTGGAGCAGCCTGCTTGGGCTCATCCGGAAGAACGGATCAAAGATGGCGAGCGTCAAGGTGAAGGTGATGGTGGAGAGCAGGAGATCGTCGAGGCAAAACTATCTAGGCCTGTTGAAGTCTAGATAGTTTCTTTCAGAAATGTATGTGTCAGAATCATATACCTCGGGTACTCGCCGATCCATATTCGTATACGTGGGTTAAGACCCTGAGAGGTTTTGAGTCAGACGACGAAGCACAAACGCGTGGTCTGACCCCCGAGGCAACGATCTACGAAAGCTAAGTCTTAGCCGCATCCAGTGCTAAGACGTACGATGAGGCCGACCTCCGGTGTCTGACCCCTGTGGTAGGTGCGGCATTTATGTCGCATTTATTCCGATGACCCACCACCAGCTGTCTCGATGGGACGGGCCTAGTCCACCGCGATGTGAGCGGGCTGCGAAAGTCTACAGACAAGACCCGACGACACTGTGGCTGATACTACAGTGCCGGACTGACACTACAGTACCCGACACGACGCGCGATGCGATGCGCCACGCCCCCGCACGGACGTGACGAGTGATGACGACGTCAATGGAGGACCCACCTGTCAGCGAGACAGTAAAACTGCATAGGGCCCACTATTTTGTAACCTCAGACCGCCCTATATAAAGGGGGTCCGAGGAGCGATAGCGGGGTTGGTTCTGGCCTTGAACTCTCGCGTGCAACCGTTTGTGTTCGTGAGCAACCTCACGAACGTGTGCATCGAGCACCTCACAACTCAGACGTCTGGCCCTCTCCCGAAGAGAGAGTTTGACCTTTTGTACTCACTCACTGATATAAACCACTCCCTGGACGTAGGGCCTTACTTCGTTCGAGGTGACTCAAACCAGGTAAAAAAACCTCATTGAGTCTTTCGTAGACTAGGTCACATCGAATACGGAGGCACACCACTCCCTCGATCGTATTTCGTATTGTG
Source organism: Zoysia matrella (assembly GCA_001602295.1). NCBI lineage: Eukaryota > Viridiplantae > Streptophyta > Magnoliopsida > Poales > Poaceae > Zoysia > Zoysia matrella. The sequence goes on from BCLG01003418.1 coordinate 38,230, forward strand.
TCGGTGGTCAGAACGTCGACAGTCGACGCGCCAGGTAGGGGGCCTTTCTTAGTGTGCGCTCGCTTTGCCTTTTCGATGGTTTCCTTCTTCGCCGTTGTGAGAAACACTTCGGTCTCCCACCTTCGCTTCGGAGATTTCACGGTCACCATCACCGAAGATAGCCGGTCGTGGCGCGTCCTCTCCTTCGCATCCGGACAGGCATTCTGCTTCGGGAGCCTAAACTTCATCGCCAACGAAGGCGGCGAGCTTCGCCTTCAGACTCCGCGCAGGAAGCGCGCCACGCGACACCGGCGGAGCCATGCCGTTTTGGGGCACGACCCATCGAGGGAGTGCTTCACTCTCTACACCCCTAAGGGCGAGGAGTCGATGACTCCCGACAACATGTCGGGTGCCAACCCATATCCGCGCCCCACGGTGGACGCTGTTGATCAGGCTCGGTCGCACCCGGGACGAACCGGCAGCCCCAAACCTCGCGGTAAAGCTATAGCTGGACCCAGCGACGCCGCTCGGGCCCGGAGGCGGTCCACTTACCAGCGAATCGTGGTTGGACGGCCGCCAACCTTCGGCACTCCACTTGAGAACCTTGTGGCAGCAGCGTGCATCCTCAGCAAAACTGCCGCACCCGAAGATCCAGCGCTGAGGGAAGTGTACGACCGTGTGCGTATTTACCTCAATAGCGCGATTCAGCAACCAGAAGCATCTCTTCGGCCCCAGCAGTCGAAGACACGAAGCAACCGCTGATCCCACGATCGGTGAAGCCCGACGTGTGACAGCCGGGCCGAGGAGCAAAACTCTCGGCACCACGCGGGGTCGGTCCAGCCACGGCTCGGCTCTGACCGCGACGCCCGCGGCACCATCGACGCTCGGCGACAGGTTAGGAGCGAGCTTCGCGCTGAGTCTTGGCAGAGGTGCTCCTTTGACCGCTACTACCGACGCCGCTCCTTCGATTTCAGGAGGCCAAGCCCTGATGAAAACAGCTAAGTTCTCGCAACTTACTCGCACTTATCGTTTTTGGGCTGCGAACCGCGGTCCCTCCAGCCACGCCCCGCACTCAGGGGCTACTTGGTTTCGCCCTCCTGAGTGTCGAAACGTCAGTCCTCGCTCGTCCTTTTTCGATTTGTTGTGCCGAGGCACCGCTCCCCGTTGACCTTTTGAGTCTTATTTTTTCGCTGACTCGTGCCTCGCTCTGTTTCTTTGGGGTCGGATCCCCGGCCCGTGCCGAGCTCGCGAGTGACCCCCGGACGTAACAATCTTTGCGCATGTTTTTCGTTCAAAGTCTCCTCGCGGCTATACTATCAACGATCGAGAGCCGATGACGCTCTACGGCTGTATCGGGCCCGACACCCGACCCTACGAGCTACACTCGACCCGTTCGTTTGATTGACGCTCAACAGAACGTGAAAAACAGTCGCAAAGTAACAGTGAAAAGGAATAAAAAACTAGGACTCATTCGTGCAATGATAATTTTTGCATTGATGTCTTTCATTACATGAGACACGACCTTTTACAAACTTGACTCTATATATAGGGGAACGAAGTAGCCGTGCCCAGCGGCGGGACAGTGCCCAGCGGCGGGCGCAGCTGAGAAATCCATCCTCTCTTCTTTGACCACCGCCCGACCCTCGGCGGTGGTTGGAGAGCCACGAAAGGCTCCCTCGTCAGCTTCTTCGCCTCGTGCCCTGGAGGAGATGAGCTCTCGCGCGCGATGGAAGCTTGAAGACGAAGTGAGCAGGTTGGGTAACAAAACGGAGTTACCGCGCCCCTCCTTTCAAACGGCCCGCGCAGTTATTACACCGCCCACAATCAATCGTGGGGAGTAACCACGCGGTCGTGGGTGCACGCCCCAAGGCGCCCCAAACTGTTCGTACCCGACCCGTTGACATGTGGGCTCAGGCCGCGCCTCGCCGCTTCCGCCGCGACTGGGGCGCCAATGTCACCATGACGCGACGGTTGCCAGGGCACGGCTGGCAGACGACGTGACGCTGGCGCGTGAACCGCCGCGCCTCCGATGCCGTTCATTCGAATTCAAACCGATTGCCCGGATCGACCGACGGTTGCGATTCTCGGACGGCCCGATCACCCTCCACGTGGAGGCGCGAGGGCCACCCGATCCCCGTGACCGTTACGGGGAGTTCGAATAAGGGGAAGCACATGAACAAGGCTTCCCACGGTCGGCGGGTCGACAGCCGAGGCCATTTGGCCGATCCAAACGTCCGGGCGCTGATCATGCCCCTCGGCCTAGACGCGATGCTGATCATGGGCAGAGGTCGGATCAAACTGGCCCGTACTAGGCGTCTTTCCGAATAAAAGACCGAGAGCAACCTCGACCCGCCCCCGACAGTCGAAACGACGAATGGCGGTTAAGCCCACGGTCAGCCCCTCGGATCGCCCCCGGGCTCGAGAGCTAAGCCCGTAGGCCCTATGATCAACCATCAATGAACGATGGACACCGCAACGACCCAGCCCGCGACCGATCTCACAGACCGATCCCGTAGGATCAGAGCGTCGAGCTCTCCGTGATCAGCCTAGCGCTGCTCCAATGGAGGTCGCAAAAGACGTCAGGCTCAGAGGCTACTGTCAGGATCATGTACCCCGGATACTCACCGACCCATACTCGTATACGTGGGCCAAGACCCCGAGGGGTTTTGGGGTCGGACGACGAAGCACGAACGCGCGGTCCGACCCCCAGGGCAACGATCTACAAAAACCAAGTCTTAGCCGCATCCAGCGCTAAGATGTACGATGAGCCTGACCTTTGAAGGTCGACCCTCGGTGGCCAACCCCTGGGGTAGGTGCGACATTTATATCGCATTTATTCCGGTGGCCCACCGCCAGCCATCTTGACGGGACGGCCCTAGTCCACCGCTACGTGAGCGGGCCGTGGAAGTATACAGACAAGACCCGACGACACTGTGACTGACGCTACAGTACCGGACTGACACTACAGTACCCGGCGCGACGTGCGACGCGACGCGTCATGCCCTCGCACAGGCGTGACGAGTGATGACGACGTTAATGGAGGATCCACCTGTCAGCGAGACAGTAAAACTGCATAGAGCCCACTATTTTGTAACCTCGGACTGCCCTATATAAAAGAGGTCCAGAGGGCAATAGCGGGGTTGGTTCCGGCCCTGAACTCTCGCGAGCAACCTCACGAACGCGTGCATCGGACATCCCACAACTCAAACGCCGAGCCCTCTCCCAAAGAGAGAGTTCGACTCATTGTACTCACTCACTGATATAAACCAGTCCCTAGACGTAGGGCTTTACTCTATTCGAGGTTTCCCGAACCAAATAAAAAAACCCTATTGAGTCTTTCGTAGACTAGGCCACATTGAATACGGAGACACACCACCCTCTCGATCGTATTTTGTACTGTGCCGGTGGCTAGAACGCCGACAGTACGTATGAATTCCTTTCTTTCAGAAAGGGAAAAACGTCTTCAATTCCACGCTGCGATTGAGATGTGAGTGTCGCGTCTTTGACAGTTTTTACACTCGCGAGCGGAGTATCATACAAGTTGACTGAGCAGGAACACAATTCTGGGAGGATAAGTAAGCTACTTGGATTCAGAGGATGCGCATGGCATGTTTAGCCCTGGCTCCGTACAGTTATCTTGGACAATTTGCAGGCTACAACAAGCCTAAATTCCATCCGGACAATGATGGATAATAGTAGAGTTTGGTTTGGTTCAGAAGAGTGGAAACTGCAAATCACCAGTGTCGACCTGAGAAAAGCACGAAGTGCAAACCCGACTTTTCCAGATTTGAAAAAGCGATCCAGTTACGCCTTGTCCCTGTTAATTCGAACGACAAACGTATGAATACTTGTGCAGAGAAAGTAGAGTAGCACCGTCTGTCTCTTTACTCATCTGAGGGAAAGAAAAGTGCACGCCGAGCAGGGTTAACAAAACCGTTTGATGCGGAAAAACCGATCCAGGCCGATATTCGGGTTTTCGGAAAAAACCGATCTCAAAATTGGTCAAAATTCAAAATTTGAAATTTCGACGTTCACTGGTTTTCAAACCGGTAAACCGGCCGATTTTACCGGTAAACCGACCGGTTTCTGGAGAAACCGTTGCGGCGGTAAACCGGCCGGTTTGGCTAAAAACCGGTCAACAAAATAAAAAATCAGAAAAATATTGTAAAATAAGGAAAAAATAGAAAAATTTCAAAAAATTTCGGCATGACTTTTTCTAAATTATTGCAATACATTTACACAATATATACTTTATTAATGGATAATAAACACACAATTTGATAATATATCTATACCAATACAATCCATATTTCATACATAAAGTCATACATAAAGTTCATACACAAAATTCATACACAAAGTTGACACTTCACATTGGAATTTATTCCAATCAAAATAAGCCCTGTCGCACTCATCACTTGACATTATTTGAATTTCTCTAGTGGCGAGTAACTTCGCTTTAAATTCATTCCAAGTTTAACCCGTTCAAGCGGAAGTTGTCTCCCATTGTGAGCGTAACATATGATAAAATTCGAGATTCTGCTATTGGTATACCCATGTGGTCGTTGGTTGTGAGTTGTGATCACCCAAACGATAATTGTAGTACTCAAGACTTTGGTTGTACGAGATATCACTGTCTGTCCTCGAGTAGTAAGCACTATATTGATGCTGCCTACCCTCTATTGTGGTCCTCTGTGACAATGAAGCCCCATGGTCTTAATCTTATGTAGCATGGGTGAAGTCTGTCTCAGCTGCGAAAGAAGTTAAGTGTATGAGAAAAGAGTTAAAATTACTCATATGATGCGAAGATATCATTACCTGTGAAATAATACGTAGTTGATGGTGGCTGGGAGTCAGAAACCACGTCCGCATGGCCTGGTGCATCTCCAGAATTTGTTCGGGAGCTGCTGTCATTAGACTCCTGGTAAGGTGGGCTTCGTCTGGCGTCTCCAGAATTTGTAGAGTCGTCGCTGGCCACTTCCGCACTTTTCCATTTTCCTTTACCTTTGCCTTTGCTTATGCTCCTTTTTTTTTTAGCACATGTTTTTTTCTTGATGTTGGTGCTTCCTCTTTTCTATGTGAGTGTCACCTATATTTTTTTTGTCCATTCAGACATTGTTGCAGCACGAAACAACCGTAGCAACTATCTACTAGCTTCATCAGTGCTCACTAGACGCGATGGCAGCAGAGTGTCACTATCTGTGTTCTCTTCATCAAGAAAAGGATCAACATTTAATCTTCCATATTCCATTCAATTTTTCATTAGATTAGAAGACTCATACAACGATAGGTCCATAAGACAATCAAAGGATCAGCTTCTGGTGGTTTATATGTGAATCCAACATTTCGCATCCGTATTATGAGATTATAGTTGACATACATCAATTTATACAATTTGGCATAGGAGAGTCTGTTGCGCACCTTCGTGTGGACTAATGCGAATGTACTCCAATTACGCTCGCATCCGCTAGATAAAGCGCACTGCGACACTAGACGCACAGCAATCTTCTGAAGATTTAGTGTGTCACCACCAACCATGTGCCACCATTGAGCAGGTGAAGTTTTCGTATCTACGGCCATCCTGCTGGCCAACTCAGTTGTGAATGCACTTTGAGACGAACCACCTGCACCTAAGAAACCACCTGCACTCGAAGAAGCACCAGCACCCGAGGAAGCACCAGCACCCAATGAACTACCAACACATTGCTTGAACTGACCACCATACATACGCTGTCGCTGTAGAAATTTCTCCTTCTCTCTAGATGAACTGACAACCATACATACATTGTCGTTGTCGAAATTCCTCCTCCTCTCTAGATAACCGCATGGCAACCTGTAGGTCCTCATCATCCTTCACATTCATATTTGCCTGAGCTGTAACATCTTGCTGTCTTAAAGCCTGTCTAGCTCGCTCCTTCCTCCGCTCCGTGGTTCTATCAAGCTCTCGACGAAAATAGTCTCGCACCTCAGCAGAAATGTGAGCATAACCCACCACATTGCTGCTCTGATATGCCAAATGTTGCTTGAATCTCATGGCACCACTCCTCTTCACGCTCTTGCAATATTTGCAATGTAACCCGAGGTACACATTATCTCCGTGTTTCCAAACCGAATCCGGTTGATCTGTCATACTACATTGAAGAAATATTGGAACTAAGCAAATCACTCAACATTTGAAGAAAAAATAAAAAAAGACAGTACCTCACCTCCTCTGCTCGAAATCACGCTAGATCGGCCGGCTTACCGCCGATTTCCACCGGCTAACCGGGCTAGCCGGTCGGTTAGCCGTTGGCCCGGCTTCCCCGCGGCGTGGGCGCGGCTAGCCGCTCCAGCTGCTGCGCCCACCGAGCCGACCAGCTTACCAGCCTTATCGCCGGCTAGCCGCGCTTCGGTAGTGGTTTTCGACGGCGGAGGGGCGGACGCGAGGCGCACGATCGCGGACGGCGAGAAGGAATGCTCACAGACGCGAATGGGACCTTCTAGAGCATGGGGTAAAGGATAAGGTAAGTTTTTTACTTTTGCATATTTACTTTTTCAAATTTTTTGGGCACTTAAATCTTAGAATTTTTTAAAAAAGATTTCACCAAAAATCATGATTTTTATCTAGTTTTGTTTTACATATATATTTTTTAAAATCCATCAAATTTTCAAAATTAAAAAAAATTCAAAACGAAAATCGGTAAACCAGTCAAACTGGACTGGACCGGTTTGACCGATTTTCACAAAAACCGGTCTGATTTGACCGGTTTTGTGAACCCTGACGCCGAGTCAAGTATGTGCAACATGAGTACGATGAACAGTGTCCCGTCGTGTGGAGCCCGAGCTGGTTGAAGCCCTATAAAAAAATCTGGATTGTGGATTTTAAAATACGTAAGCTGGATTGTGCAGGAATCTGAGAAATCTTGGATTCAGAAAGGATAGATGTGTTACTTTTCATGACAGAGAGTAAAATACGCCCTTATATTTGATTCAGATACACATGATATTTCCTGTAAATAATACTTTAATCTTTACGTATAAATTACGTGCACACGAAAAAATGCACTCAAATCTTAAGTCTATAAATACCATTATTAGTTAACAAAATACAACAACTCGAAACCAATATATAAAATCCAAAGAATTTATTGAAAAATAAAATAAATTTATTTTAAATTAATATTAATATTAATGATGAATAAAGAGAAATTTTAAATTTCGCCTGCAGCAGGGCCCCCGACCGCGAAACTGAGATGATGACTTCTTCAGATCGAAGGGCGCCCGGCCACTTGTCGTCCCGTGCAAGTGGTGGACACTCGCTGCGCGTTACAAGTCGTGGCGACCCATGTGGGTGGGTGCGAGCAAGACGCCGCGAGGTGACGGTGTGGGATGGGCGTTGTCGTTATTGTCCGGTACGCAGGGCCACCAGCGAGCTCGAGCTAGGTGAGGTCGCGCCGGGAACGAACGGCGTCGTGTCCCTCTCACCCGGCCGGCAGCGGCGCGGCGGGGTGATTAAAGCCTCCCTCGTTGGATATGGTCAATGCGGCGACCTGCGCCCGGGTCGGTCGGTAAGTTCGTTACGCGCGACACGGAGGGGGCGGGCGGTCGTGCCGTGATGGCTTCCGCATGGTGCCGAGGCGGCGCCAAATAATGAGGCGTGGTGGCGTGACACACCCAACGTGGGGCTGCCGGCTGCGCCGTAGCCGCGCGGCCGGGAGGATGTGGACGGCGTCGGGGACACGGTGTTCGGCGACAACAGCGACGTCGCGCCGGGGCTGGTCGTCCGTCCGTAGACAGGATCACCTCATGCTGGCTGCTCGTGAGGTTCGTCCAATAACTTGTGGAGCCTGTTGATGGCATCAGGAGACAGGCTGCCTCCAATGTTCGCTTGTTCAGGAGTACGATTATATGCGAGAGCTGTTCAAACCGTGAGGCTTGTTACATCGTCCAACAACAAAGCTGTACTAGTGTTCGCGATGATGTTGGAGACTGGGTCCATTAGACCGAAGCAGATGCCGGTGTCGAGGAGGCGCGCGATCAGTGCCGGCATCTCCTCCACCGGGAGTCCGGGAGACAGTCGAGCGCCGCCTTGCAGAATCCACGGATATCTTTCGCCGCCGACGGAGGAGGACAATCGATCCGAGCTGCAGCCGCTGGACGTTGGATCGGCAAAAGAAAGGGTTCGTCGATGCTGCGTTGCCTTTTGATGGGCTATGAATTGGACGACTTTAAGGACGGGCCTTGTCAATAGGATGTGACGGCCCATGGGTTCTTTGTTTTCATTAACATTTTTCTTTTTTTTCACTTGCAGCATTGTAAATTTGTAATTCTTTAGTCACTTTCGTGTATTACTAATTGAAATATAGTTTAAATTCGTAAACAAAATACACATTATTCATATGAGAGTACAATATTGCAGCAATTAATAGATAAACTTTATAGGGTCAATGTAAGTTTGCACATATATTAAATTAAAAGTCAAGTTACTTGTTATTAAGGTAAGTACACCCCATCACTCTCTATACTATGTTCATGTTAATAATATGCATTACATATTTCATAAAAAATATTTAATCATGTTGTATTAACTTGTACTTCCTCCATCTAAGAATATAAAAATTTCTACATTTTCCAACGCAAAATAAGGATAGAACAGAAATATTACCCTACCTTATTTTTATTACACAAAATTTCTACGCATCCAACCACATATGTAATTTTGTTCACACCTCCCAAATCCTTACATTTATGCATAAGTACAAAATCATTCAAATGTTACGAGCTTGATGCTCTATGTATTAATGCGATTCTCTGTATATTTGATTAGAGTTCTCGACCGACTCTAAGACAATTTTTTTCTTGAAAAAGATTACTACAACTTTGTTGATCTAATTCATAAACAATAATACAGATCAACACTAAGATTCTTTAGGATTCAGCGGGGACTGAACGCGCTAACCACTCTCAGAGAGTATTTTTCAATCAGTACCATGCACGTAGTTTTTTTTTTGCGAGGGAAGATAGCTTTTAGTTTTGGACATTACAGAGACCGGGGGATAATAGCCATATGGTTCACATCTGTGTATTATTATGTGTTACTGTTACATGAGTGAGGGAGAATACATACAACAGGAAAGCTACTGCTATAGCGAATATGAGCTGAGAGCCTGCCAAAGGAAGAAGAGAGCACTTTTTTTTAATCTCGGGTTTTTTTATCTACTCCATCCTTTAATTTTTACATGCAATCATAGAATTCAATACTATTTATCATCTTCACTTTCTAAAATACCTTTCTCTTTTTATAAAATACCTATATATTATTTCACCTTATTTTTTTAATAAAATATACATGTCAATTATAGATACGGAGTACTCTTACATTGATAAGGAGATGTGTGCTCAATAAGTTCCAAGCAAGAATAGGTGTGCAACCCATAGGCTAGTTTTGTCCATATCT
>BCLG01003419.1:0-10131 GCA_001602295.1 Zoysia matrella
CTAATCTGTAATTACAATAAAGTTTCGGGGACCTAATTGTAATTTTGAGAAATAATTAAGGACTAAAAATTTATTACAGAAAAGTTCAAGGACCAAATGTGATTTTGTCATAGGGCAGGGACTTGTCTATAGTTTAATAAAAGTATAGGGGCTTTTCTAAAAAACTAGTATAATTAATTATAACTAAATTAATTGTCAGCTAATTCTTATAATTATTTTTCAGATTAATAATATTATAAATTACTTTATTATTATATTTACTAATTAACATATAATCTGAAATTAATTATCTTAATTTTCTAATTAATTCTTGTTATTCTGTTTTGCTGACGTCAGCATGACCTCATGCTCATGTAGTAAAGAGTTGGATTTATTTTTATTAAGAAATCAGAATTAATCTGGGCCTTAGATTTCAAAATGGACGGATCTTGTCAAGTAGATGATGTGGCACAAGTAGATGATGTGGCACGATGTGGGCTCTCGGATGTAGATCGGCTGGGTTGGATTATACGTTGGTGACGTGGTTCAATCTGGGCCTTTGATTTTGATTTGAACGGATCTGATTTAAAAGAATGAAGGAGGGGATTTCGATCTGATCTGGGCCATCCGTACAGGATCCAACGGCCCAGGGGAGGCACGGCTGGCTGGCCGGAGGCCAGAGCCGGCGCGGTGGCGCCATGGTGGCTCCTCGTCGGAGTTGGCCGTTCCCGACGCTCTAGCGGCTGGATCTCAACGGAAAAGAGCTCAAGTTGAAGAGGAGCTCGCAGGAAACTCACCAAGGGGGTCGGTTAGGTTGAAGATGGCCGGAGGTTGGGTCTCGGCGGCTGTGGTGGCGGAGCAGACTTGGGCGGCGGTGCGGGTGTCGTCCAAGCATTGAAGCTCGGCGGAGCGTGTCTGTGATGGGGCGGTGGGGTGCGGGGAGGGACGACGCGAGGTCGGCGGCGGCTGGGGTGGCTTGCGGATGAGGGCGAAACGGTGAGGGCAAGGGTTCGGTTTTTGGGGAGGAGAGAGAAGGGTCGAGGGCAACGGTTTCGTGGGGGATTTATAGGGGCAGTTGCGGCCTACGCGGAGGGAAAGTTGGAGGAGAAGATAGGGGCGAGATTGCGTAGAAATCGGGCAGGTTCGACCGGGTAAAGGATGGGGGCGGTTGCTCCATGGAAAATGGCTGGTGGTTAGGGATGACGATGTGGGGCCCGCTGGTCGGTGAGAAAAAGGGAGAGAGGGGAGGGCGGCTGGGCTCTGGGGGCCGAGAAAGAGAGGGGAGGAAGGTGGCCCGCTGGGCCTTGGTGGCGGGTTGGGCCAGAAGAGAGGGAAAAGAGCTGGGGCCAGGGGAGGATGGCGGCCCAGCAGGAGTTTGATCTTTTATCTTTATTTTTTTTCTTTTCTAATTCGTTTTTAGTTCTTTATCATTATTCTAATTAGACTATTCAAAACTTTGAAATTAGATAATTAATTTAAAATATATTGATGTAAATGCATGTTTTGGTACTTGAAACCTTTGAATTAAAATCATATTCTTTTCTAAAATCCAAAATTTGAGTAAAACATCTCTTTCTTCCCTTTTGTTTTTATTTCCTTTATTCTTTTTTATAATTTCTTTTATTCATTTCATATATAATTTCTTTTAGTAAATTATTTATAAACAACAGAAGAATTTATTTGAAAGATTTTGAGATAATGTCATTTCATGCTTTCTTTAAAACCCTTTCAAAAACCAAATTTCCCAAATAAAATAATATTTTCAAGAAATCTTTTCACAATTTAAAATTATCAGAAATTACCCCTTTTTTATAAAGTAAAACTTGCTTCTAAATACCAAATTTTTTTTTACTAGATTATTTCCAAAACAGTAAAATAATTTGAGATAGATTCATTTTACTTCATTTGAAAGTTTCCAATTAAAATCAAAGTTCACAATAAAATCATGTTTTAAAGACATATTTTCAAAAATCAAATTTACGGAAAACACCTCTTTATAATTTTTTAATTCAAATAAACTTGGTTTTAAAATAAATACAAAATCATTTTATTAAAGTAAGTTAATATTAAACAAAAATATTTAAAAATTTATTTTCAAGGAAATTTTTATTACTTTTAGAATTCAAAAAATAAATCGATAAAATCCTCTAAATAATTAAAAATTTTATTTTTTATAATTGAAATGGTTCACATCCCTAAATTGGAAAATTTGGGGTGTGACAGTCGACCCAAAATTTTCTAAAATGAACTAACTTTTGTCTCTACCTTACATTATTAGTTGGATAAAGTGAACTAGAGATTTGACCCACACTACCCATTGGACACCCAAAAATCATAGAGCTACCGGAGTATCCGGCACATTGCCGGAAGGTCTGTTAGGCCCTCTTGGGTTTGGGGCACCTGGCTCGCCGGAGTGTCCGACATAGGGCTAAATAGTTTGGTACCAGAGCATCCGGCAACATGCCGGATTATCTGGCAAGCCCTCTCGGGTTAGAGCTTTTCAACCCATTGAAGCACCCGACAACACGTTAGACTATTCGGCAAGCCGTCTCGGGTTGGGGCATAAAGCCCACCGGAGTGTCCGACGTTGTGCCGGACTGCCCGATGAGCCGTCTCGGGTTCCCGGATTTACACGACGGACACTCCGGTACTTTACCAGAGAGTCCGGTCACCAGAGTGTCCGGCACTTTACTAGACACTCCGGTGGTGCCGGTTTAGGAAAGTTTTTAGCAGATCAATTCCAATTTCTTTCCTAACTTGGGGGATCCGTTGAAACAGAGGCCCATGGCCGGTTGAGGATATCCCATTCGAACTTATCATTTGCCTTTAATATTCGTTCTTCTTCAAACCCTAATCCCCTCACTCGACCTTTTTTGCTGTTTTTCTTTCGTCCCGACGGCGACCGAAGACAATCTGGCTGGCCTGACCGAGCTCGGATCACTCCTAAGACGATCTTCCTTCGACGGGATCCCTCCCGAGGCGAGGTTGTCTAGGTGCTGCTCAAACCCGGCGTTGAAGAAGCGCCGGCATTCCCGCACAAGGACGTGCGAGCAGTGTGTTGGCTAGGACTCGATTTCTGCGTCAACACAGTTTTTGGTGACTCCACTGGGAAATAAGTGATTCCAGTTGCACAAATCGAATCATCGTTTTCCACCATGATCTCCGAGATCTCCACGACGAACATCATCACGCCATCCTTGGAGGAGTTGCCTGAGGAGGATCGCAAGGCGTTCCTAGAGCGCCGGAAGGCCTCCAAAGAGGCGAGCAGGGCGCGGGAAGTGCGGGAGCTACAGGAGTACTTGGTGTGTTTCAAGAAGGACCGTCAAGGTGTGATCTCTCGAGTGGAGGAGCCTGTTCTTCCGATCGGCGTCGACGACGCGGCTATGGGTGCTGCCAATGTGAGAACATCTTTGCACTCTCCCATTTCTTTTGAAGACCTTTCCTATTACTTTGTCGATTTGAAAAAGGTCTTAACTAATGATATCAATATATGATCCAAGAAAACATGTTTAAGTCATCTAAAAATGCTAGTATTGCATCATTGTCTCATGTTGCGCATGTTGGTCCTCCTACTAGCACATCGGTGCCCACTACGTCTAGTGTAGAACAACCTATGTATGGCATGCCGTTGAACTCGTTTAATGGACAAACTAGTTTTCTGTATCATGCGAAACTAATGCTTTGGTAGTGTCTCCCGCTAGCATAGAGTCTATCGCTAGCATCCCCAATCTGGTCACGAGCCGATTGAATGAATTGGCTAATTTTATTCCTCTTTACCGTACCGTTGCGTATAGCACACCACCTATCCCACCAAACAGTACGGGTATCCCTTATAGCATCGTCCCTAATAAATTGTTTAGCACCATGAAAACGAGCATACATACTTCACCACTGGGCACATCCACTAGGCCACCCATAGCAAACATAGAGGAGTGCATGGCTCGCATTAACGAGGATTTAAACAAACAATTTTGTGAGACGCTAGAGGTAGACCTCAAGGGAAGAGACCGAATTTATCAAAAACCATACCCCACATATTTTGATTCGGTCCCTTATCCTAGCGGGTGGTGCATGCCCGACTTCGTCAAATTAAATGATGAAAATAGTAAAACCACATGGGAGCACGTTAGCCAGTACATCGCGCAACTAGAGGAAGCGGGTTTTAGTGAGGCTTTAAAGGTACGATTATTTTCTTTATCACTAACCTGCACCTCTTTCTCATGGTTGTCATCATTATCCCCGGGTTCCATCTACACATAGGAATCTTTATAGCATAAATTTCACGATCATTTTTATTTTGGGGATAATGAGTTGAAGTTGTCACATTTGACATCGGTTAGGCAAGGGAAAGGCGAACTAGTCGTTGATTATCTTTGGCAGTTTAGAGATGTTAAGAACCGATGCTTTAATTTAACAATTTCTGAAAAGGATTTAGCCGACCTAGCTTTTAGTGGTTTACGGTCGCACTTTAGGGAGAAGTTGGAGGGATGCGATTTTTTACGCTCACTCACCTCCAACAAAGGGCTTCGGCTTAAGAAAGTCGAAACAAAGAAATAAAATATGATTACAAGATCCGCCACAGCTTGCACGTCGTGTAATATGATTCGGATAACTTCGATGATGATTTCAATGACATTTTGGATGTCGAGTTCGTTTGGTCATCTAAGGCCAAATTGTTTGTTTGTGATTCGCTCAAACCGGTTCATAAGAATCGGAAAGACGATATGAAATACACTTTTGATGTAGCTAAATGCGAGAAAATATTTGATGAGTTGCACAAAGGTGGATACATTAAGATTGCATATACTTTACTTCCAGCGGATGAGATTAAGCTTAGAGCATATTGTAAATGGCATAACTCTTATTCACACGCTACTAATGATTGCAATGTTTTTGGTTGACAGGTCCAATCGGCCCTTAATGAGGGACGATTGAGTCTTAAAGAAATGCATATCGACATGCACTCCTTCCCCGTCAACACTCTAGAGCTCAACCCCAAGGTGTTGATTCGGCCTCATCAAGTCGATACCACTAAGGAGAAGAACGTGATCATCGGGGAGGAGATGCCTATTTCTCCGAGTGAGAAAGGGGCCTCAAGGAAGGTGGTGCTCGAGAAGTCCCTCGATGGTCAAGAGTCTCTCAAGGTCATCATCCAAGGCTCTATACCTAGGGGCAAGTTCCACAGCTCAAGATGAGAAAGCCAAAGAATCTCGAGGTGAGCAAGTAGAAAGTGAACCAAAGCAAGGCATGGACAGGAAGATGGAGCCCAAAAGCGCCTTCGACTGTCTTATGGCCAAGTACAAGAACCAAAAGACCGATTTGAACAATCGGTCTATGAAACGGTCAAGGTCACCACCGAGGGGAGGCAGCCAACTTAGGAAGGAGATGACGCAAATCACGGATGTTTGTGGGCTTCCTCATCTTTCTCCACATGGGTTCGGAGTGCCACACCATGGTTTCATTCTATGCCTTGCCCACCGTTCCTGGTGTGGCATCCATACATGGGACCATGGATGTCGGTGCCACCGATGCCCATACCACCTATGCCCGTTCCGCCGATGCCATTCCCACCATTTCATCCGGGGTGGAACGGACTAAGAGGAGATGTCTTCACAAGGCTCTCTGGCCTTATTCTAGATCGGTGGGAGTTTCGACCGATCAAATTGCAAGGAGAGGGCTCCGCCACCGCGTCTAAGCAAGAGTGGCGCCCGAAGTAAGGTAACAAACCTGCCCCTTTCACTTTTGTCCATCAAGAAAGCGCATCCGAAGGTGTCGAGAAAATCAGCACAACTGATGTCAAAATCGGGGGAGCCTTCACAGGACCGATCACTTTGGATGATCCGGTCGAAAAGGCTTTCCATGATCATGAAGCTGGCAGCAACAAGAGCTCCTCCAAGTACACACAACCGAGGTGGTGTCTGCCTGGCTTGACCCATACTCAAAAGAGAAAGCTTCAAAGGCTGCGCCTCCAGAAGATTCGAGAGGAGGAGGCAGAGAAGAAGAGGGACGAGGTCTTTACCGAGATCAAACCGATGGTTCCTCAAGGTTAGCAGTGGAGAGTTAAGGAGCCCGAGGTTCCCACTCCACTGGTAACGGAGGAAGTGGTGGCCAGTCCGAAGGCACTAGGCTTGGCCGACGCCGTCTTGGAAGAGGACTCTACAGCACCTTCGTCCACGGGAGATGTCGATATGTCTGAGTTCGATGACAACGACCTCCTGGACTAAGAACCTACACCGCTTCAGAAAGGTATGGACATTAACACCAATTGTTTATCTCTTTCCAATTATTCTTTAGTAGAGGAAGAAAAGGTCATGGCACAATTCGACTTTAGACCGAAAAGTGCTATCTTTGAGAAGCCCGAAGAAATGGAGAATCATTTGAAACCCCTCTATGTGAGAGGTCATATCAATGGCACACCAATTTCTCGCATGCTTGTAGATGACGGTGCGATTGTTAATCTAATGCCATATTCTTTGTTTAAGAAGTTAGGTAAGCCCGATGACGAGCTCATCCGGACCAACATGACTTTGAACGGTGTGAGAGGAGGAGACTCTATCGAGGCTAAAGAGGTCATTTCTATGGAGCTTAATATTGGGAGCAATACCATGGCTACTGCTTTCTTTGTTGCCGATGTGCGCGGTAGTTATAGCTTGATCTTAGGGCGTGATTGGATTCATGCCAACAGATGTGTTTCTTCTACATTGCATCAATTCTTGATACAATGGGTCGGTGATGATGTAGAGGTTGTGCATGCGGATGTATCGGCTTATGTTGCTATTGCCGATTCATCTTCCTTGCCTCATGATACCATCAAGTGTTTGACCGGTTTAGATTTTATGGATTATGATTTTCTTAGTGTAACTAGAGATGGTTTTGTACCCGTCAATGTAAAGCCGATGGAAAATCGGTTCAACCATATAATGTGATTTAATGGAGTCTAATCTTGATTGATTGCAAAAGAGGGTGAAACACTATTGGTCCAACACGAACGATATGTGCGAAGCTATAGAGAAAATAGAGGACAAGGATAAGTTAGGACAAGGATTTACATCGACCGATCCTCCTGAGGAGGTGAATCTTGTCAGCGATGATAATAGTAGGTCAACTTTTATAAACCAAAATCTGAAAGCCGATTATAAGATGAAGTTAATCGGTTTGCTAAAAGAATATGTGGATTGTTTTGCAGGTCTTAAAATAAAATGTTCGGGTTGAACCGCGAGCTAGTCGAGCTTTGGCTTCTAATAAAATCTGGTTTTAGGCCCTTTAAACAACTGATGAGAAGATTCAACTCGAATATGCATGATCGGATGAAAGAGGAAATTAACCGATTACTTGATGCGAAGTTTATAAGACCTTGCAGGTATGCAGAATGGATATTCAACATCATGCCGGTGCAGAAGAAAAACACCGATATGATAAGTGTTTGCATTGATTTCAGAAATTTGAATAGAGCCACTTCTAAAGATGAATATCCTATGCCCATAGCCGATATGTTGATTAATAATGCTTTCGGTCATAGAGTCATTAGTTTTCTCGATGGTAATGCGGGATACAACCAAATTGTCATGGCCGAAGAGGATATGTCTAAAACTGCTTTTAGATGTCCTGGTTTTGTAGGATTGTTTGAGTGGGTTGTCATGACTTTTGGGTTAAAAAATGCGGGTGTCACATATCAAAGAGCCATGAACTTTATCATGAATTTTATCTTTCATGATTTGCTTGGTGTCATCATGGTGGTTTACATAGATGATGTTGTGATCAAATTGGCCGCTTTAGATTCTCACTTGGCCGATTTGCAATTCGCTTTGGACCGAATGTGTTTTTTTGTTTTGAAAATGAACTCACTCAAATGTGCTTTTGGTGTATCAACCGAAAAGTTTTTAGGCTTCATAATCCATGAAAAAGGCATAGAGGTTGATCCTAGGAAGATAGAAGCAATTAGGAATATGTAAGCGTCTACATGTAAGAGAGAGTTGCAAAGCTTTTTAAGTAAAGTGAATTACTTGAGGCGATTCATATCCAACTTATCGAGAAAGATCAATGCATTTACTCCTATTCTTCGGCTAAAGAATGAAGCCGAATTCACTTGGGGGTGAAAGTTGCCTAGAGGGGGGTGAATAGGCAACGACCTGAAAATCGACACTTAAAAATAAATTGATCAGAAAAAAATAGGGGGCAGACCAGTCCGGTCAGTCGGACTTGTCCGTTAGCGGACAAGTCCGGTCCTTGCGGATAAGTCCGTTTGATCCATAGCCAAGCAAGAACCCTTCATCAACTTTAGGTGCGAACTTAGAGGATTTTGGTTTCTTGTTTAGCATATAACATTTGCTTCCAAAAACTCGAAAGTATGATATATTAGGCTTGTTACCGATGAGAAGCTCACAAGGAGTTTTCTTCAAGAGTCGATGTAGATACAAGCGGTTGCTCGCATGACACGCAGTGTTGATAGCTTCAGCCCAAAAATGATCGGACGTCTTATACTCATCTTGCATTGTCTTTGCCATCTCGATGAGCGTTCGGTTCTTTCTTTCAGCAACCCCCTTTTGTTGAGGGGAGTAGGGTGCTGAAAACTCATGCTTGATGCCTTCTTCATCAAAATATTCTTCTACTTGAGTGTTCTTGAAGTCGGTGCCATTGTTGCTCCTTATCTTTTTTATTTTTACTTCATACTCGTTTTGAGCTCTTCTCAAGAATGTTTTGAGCACACTCTTCGTTTCACTTTTGTCATGCAAAAAGAATAGCCAAGTGAAGCGAGAAAAGTCATCAACAATAACGAGACCGTATTTGTTACCGTCAATGCTAATATATGCCGCTGGTCCAAACAAGTCCTTGTGCAGCATCTCTAGCGGTCTTGTGGTCGTCATTATGTTCTTGGATGGATGACTTGCTCTTACTTGCTTTTCGACTTGGCATGCACTGCAAATTTTATTTTTTTCAAAGCAAACATCTGTTAGTCCTATGATGTGACCTCCCTTTTTGGAGTTTATGAAGGTTCCACATGCCAACATGGGCTACGCGGCGATGCCACAACCAACTCGGGACTACTTCATTAGTAGAGAAATCTGCTAGATAAAGTTTTCCCATCAAGTAGCCTTTGAATGCCATGGTACAACTTCCTCTTTTGTAGACGGTCACATCATAATTTGTGAACAAACAATTGTAACCAATCTCACATAATTATACACGGATAACAAATTGTAGTATAACAACCGGGATTTTCCTTACCTTTCGATAAGACCCGATCTTCCGTGACATTGCCAATCCCAGGAGTTTGGCAAGCACGACATCACAAGCGATCAATTAAGAAACCATAACAGAAATATTAAATAAGAAACAAGAATAGAAAATAGCAGGTCAAAGTGAAATTATTAGAATAAAATCCTCCAAAGGGGGCTATTGGCACGCGGGCCAGAAATATCTCAGAGCAGCTAATCACAACACGAACAACAGAGATTAGACACTAATTACGCGACAAAGAATAGAACCGGAATTTAAATCTAAATCGAAATTACTAGACTAAACATGCGCAAAACATTTCCCGGAACAACTCTACACAACAAACGAGACGAGACTAATTAACGGAACAATTTCGGGATTACTCAGAAATCAAACGGGGTTCCCCGGAAATTGTAGACAATCGAGACCACAAGGATTCATATTAATTGCAGAATAATTAATCGCAGAATTAAATTAGCAATTAATCTAACAATTAATCGGCAAGGAAAAAGAATTGAAGAGAAGGAAAATTGTTCTCACCGAGATTTGAAATTGGAGACGGAAATCGAAATTCGAAGCTCGTAATGGAATTCGGAAACGGAGAAACCGGAACCGAAGTACAGGTGTCGGGGTGCGCAGGACGGGGACAGCTCCAACCTGCACGCGGAACGAAGCAATCGAAATCAGCCAGCGAGTGTGACGGGGTTTCCACTGGCTGCAAATTGGCGTGGTTACCCACACGGAGAAAAAGGCCGGCGGCGACGGGTCCACGGCTTCGATGCAGACGTCACCGAGCTTTTCACAGAGACCGAGGCAGGACAACGACGCGGCTCGGTGCTTGGACCGGAGGACAACGCGGAACTGCTCGGGCGTCACACGGAAAAACGAGGTTGATGGCGCTGCTGCCTTCGGACCGGAGGACAACGCGCTGGGGCG
>BCLG01003419.1:10178-20180 GCA_001602295.1 Zoysia matrella
GGATCCAGCGGACGGCTGCTGGCGACGTTGACGCGCGGCTCGAGGAATCGGCGCGGCGACGAGATCCACGGCGCGGAGGGCGAGATCGACGCAGAAAACTCGGTCGCGCGGCAGGAAAATCGGGGAGCGGCGGCGCGGGAATCGGGGTGGAGCAGGAGGGGAGAGAAACGGCGGTTAGGGATTTCTCTGGACAAATGGAGAGAGGAAAGGGGATTAGGATTAAGGGGGTATTTATAGAAGGGGGAAAATGGGTAGGCTTAGGAGTAAATCTGGAAATTTTATTTGATAATTGCGAAATAATTAAAAAGCCGAAGAAATTAATCAAGGAAAATATTTAGAGACCCAAAAATTAATTAGGGAAATTTTCAGAAAATAATTTTAGTCAAACGTAAAAAAAATTACGCAGGCTAAATTATTTCGGCACCGGATCATATTTGATAAACGGATTTCGAATTTGGACAGAACGAGGTTCGGAACAAATGATTTTTTGAACGGAACGAAAATTGAGACAGACAATTAAATTGGAACGAAATTGGGGATAAATTGCTGCTTTATTAACTCAAAAATTCGGGATGTTACATGTAGCTCAAAGATTCAACCAAAAAAACATTCGTAATGGAAAGGTCATTGGAAATAGCAATTTTTTCAAGACCGGTTACCTTTTCTTTTTTGTCATCTTCAAAGGTAACACTGTCATCTTGAGCTTTGTCCTTTTCAATGGATGAGAACATCTTCTCTCCGGTCATATGATTTGTACAACCACTGTCAATCACTCAACTTCTTCCACCGGAGGAGGAGTCCTACAAAACAGATTAGGCTTTGTTTTTAGATACCCAAATTTGTTTGGGTCCTTTCGCGTTAGCAACAAAAGATTTTGGCACCCACACACAAGACTTGGTGTTCTTGTGGCGTGGCCCAATATATCTAGCAATAACTCTACCAAAAACATCCTTGATTAGCACATAAGAAACATTAAAATCATGAAAAAGTTTAGCACAATGAAGAGCATTAGTGTTCTTTGGAGGAGGTGTTAGTGAAGCTTCATTCTTGGCAATGTAGCTTCCTCCTTTGGTGAACTTAACAAATTCCTTGCCGTTCTTGCTCTCTCTTGCATTGTGACTCTTTCCCTTCTCATATCCAATGCCATCCTTAACATGTGGGCGTCTAGTGTTCCTGTACGCTCTTCTTACATACTTGGCCTTTTCTTGCTCAATGGAGATCTTGCTTTATTCAGCTTGTGCATTGAGGGTTTTGACTTGTTCTTGAAGTTGTACAATGATCTTCTCATTCTCAATCAACTTCTCAATCTCCACATCTTTACACTTGTCATAAATGGCAATCGAAGGGGGGCAAGACGCTTCTTTCAAGGAAGTTGCTTCTCCTTTAAGTTCGCTAACTTGCACTTTAAGAGAAGAGCAGAGTTTTTCTAAGGTGTTAAACTCCTCTTGAAGTACATCATTAGCGAGTCTAAAGGTTTCGCTAGCATCATTAACTTTAGCCAAAGCTTTAGTTAATTCATCTACTTTCATTCTCTCAAGAGCTAGGATATCTCAAGATCAAGGTTTCTCTTCATCTCAAGAATGAGCAAGTCTTCTTACTTCTTAAGAATATCCTCTTGCCTCTCAATTTCCTTTCTTTGTTTCTCAAGAATGTTCATTAATTCAAGCAAGCTAGGCACATCATCATCATCTTTACTATCGCTAGAGTCTAGTTTAGGTTTTATTACCTTTGACCCTTTTGCCATGAGACAAGTGGGTGCAGCTTCTTCTTCATCGCTCAAGCTTTCGAAGAGAGAGGTGTTGGTAGGAGTGACGCCTATTGCCAAGGTAGCAATTCCTTCATCGTCGGAGTCGGAGTCAGAGTCGGAGTTCCATTCTTGTCCTATATGCGCTTGTTTCTTGTACTTCTTGTCCTTCTTGTACTCCTTGTCACTCTTCTTCTCCTTATCATCCTTGTTCTTAGCGTTGGGGCACTCTGCAATGAAATGACCTTTCTCTCCACATTCATAGCAAGTTCTTTTAGATTTTCTAGTTTTACCTTTGCTGAAGTTCTTCTTGTGGAAGCCACCTTCTTCAAAACTTCTTGAATTTTCTCATGAGCAGCGTGAACTCTTCATCATCGCTTTCTTCTTCGCTTGAGCTTTGAAGATACACCCTCTTCCCTTTAGCTTTGAGAGCTATGCCCTTTTCTTCAGAAGTGGTGTTGCCGATTAGAGAATTGACCCTTCTTGCTTCTTCATCTTGATCTTGTTGAGCAAGAAGCCGTCCGAGTACTCCATCCCTGGTGAAGTTGTTGAAGTTCTCCATTTCCCTAGTAAGAGTACACAAATGTGAGTTCCAAGGTTGAAGGGCTTGAAGTAACCTTTTGTTGACTTCGATGTCTTCAAGCTTCACTTCAAGAGCTCTTCTCTTGTTGACGATCTCCATGAGACGGTCATGTACTTCTTGATGTCTTTCATTCTTCTTCCTGAGACGGTCATGTACTTCTTGATGTCTTTCATTCTTCTTCCTAATGAACAAATTCTATCGTCCTCTTAGGAGATCTTCTCTAGCTTCCTTGACGGTGTCCGTCCCTTCATGGATGATCTCAAGCTTCTTCCAAATTTTGTGAGGATTTCTTATCCCCATCACCTTGGTGTACTCATTTGGGTTTAGTGCCGAAATGATCACAGAGGCAGCTTGAGCGTTGCGGTGCATGTTGACTTCATCCTTTTGAGTGGGTTCTTCTTCATTCTCGAAGGAGAAGCCTTTCTCTACAAGCTTTAAGATTTGTGGCCCCATCGACTCGAGATCAGTGATCATCTAAAACTTCTAGCGCTCGTAGAAGGTTCCATCGAAGATGGGAATCTTCTCCGAGGCTTGTCCAATCTTCAACTCGGTCTTCAGCTCATTGTAGTCGAACTGGACGTTGATGTAGTTCTCCTTGCTTGAGGATGAATCATCGATCTTCTCGGTCGACATCTTTAACTCTCCTAGCTGTTAAGCTATTGAAAAGAGAGTCTTCACTCTGATACCAATTGAAAGTTGTCTAGAGGGGGTGAATAGGCAACGACCTCAAAATTGACACTTAAAAATAAATTGATAAAAAAAACAGAGGGCGGACTAGTCCGGTCAGTCGGACTTGTCCGTTAGCGAACAAGTCCGGTCCTTGCGGATAAGTCCGCTAATCGCAAAGGAAACATAGATCAAACACAAACCCAGAAGGAAACGCGAGACACAAGGATTTTTGATCGAAGTTCAGCTCCACACAGAAGCCAACGTCTCCATTGAGGAGTCCACAAAGGACCGAGTTGCACTCAACCCTAAACCTCTCCAAGTGACCACAAAGATCAACTTGGTTTTTTCACTAAATCAAAATAGGGTGATACAAACCTCCCAGATCTCACCACAATGGTCTTGATAGATTCCGGGCGACACCTAACCGTCTAGGAGACGAATCTCCAAGAGTAATAAGCCCTGCAAGTCCTGCAATGAAAGATCAAGTGCTCAAAACGGATCAAAGAGTTGAAGGACTCACAATCTCCTCTTCCTTCAATCAAAACCCTAGGGGATTCAATGAAGAACGAGTGGAGGAGGAGAGGTGGATCTTAGAGGGTCTCAGGGCGCAATTTGAAAAGATGGGAAAGCTTTTGGTAACCCTAAGACGTGGGGGGAAGGGGGATTATATAGATAAATCAAAGATGACCTTCCAAAAATGCCAGAAGTGGACTAGTCCGCAGGTCCGGACAAGTTCGGACATCGGGCTCAACGGTAACATGATCATCTCTCTGGAGTCCGTAGAGGGCATGGAGAAGTCCGTAGCAGACTAGTCCGACCGAGCGGACAAGTCCGGTCAGGCCGCGGTGTAACCACTTTAGAGTCCGCCCGCCCAGCGGACAAGTCCGGAGGTCCGGACAAGTTCGGAGAATAACGGGGTGCTCCAACTCTGGAGTCTGCAGGCCTTGACGGAAGTTCGGGCCCGGACTAGTCCGGCTCTGCGGGAGGGACAACTCTCTAGAGGCCGCAACTAGGTCGGACATGTTCGGTACTGGACAAGTCCGGACATCCGAATAAGTCCGGAGTGACTGCGTGCTCCCTCTCTAGAGTCCGGTCATTGGATGGATAAGTCCGTTACCGGACAAGTCCGGAGCCAGTGACCAGACATAGATAATTTGGATTGAAAATGAAAGAGAAAAGTTTGAGCACTTAAACCATTTTCAAGACAGAAAATGCTGAACCCCTCTTGATATAACGGTGGTCCTATGAGTCAAAGAGATATAATTACTAAAACCACTAGAGCCAAGGAGCCAACAAGTTTCTCTTCTTTTTTTTTGGGTTCAATAATCATCCATAGACTTTAGTCCCTGCACACATAGTCACAAAGAGCCATCAAATGCTTTCATTGTTTGTCATAATTCATCCCAAAAACCACAGGGGATCCTAGATGCACTTTCAAGGGGCAAAATAGCAAGAAGCTTTTAAGAAGATCAAAGAGTACTTGTCTTCGCCGCCGGTTCTTAGGGTGCCCAAGGGTGGAGTCCCTTTTCTTCTTTACATAGTTGTGCAAAACAATGTGGTTAGTGTTGTTTTGACGTAAGAAGCTAAAGGGAAGGAGTACGTGATCACATATGTAAGCTGATGGTTGGTGGATGCGAAAACAAAGTACACTCTTACTGGGAAACTATGCTTTTCTTTGTATCATGCTTGCACCAAGTTGAGACATTATTTGCTATCTAGCACTCGTGTGGTCGCTTGTCAAATCGATGTTATTCAACATATGTTGCATAGACCCATTTCTAGTGATAGGATTGGTAAATGGGCTTATGTATTGATTGAATATGATTTGGCTTATGAATCATTGAAATCCATGAAAGGCTAAATTATTGTTAATTTTATTGTTGAACATTAGATTGACTTAAAGCGTGATTTAGATGTTGGTTTTTTGACATTTACCCCTTGGAAGTTGTATTTTGACGGATTGGTTTGCAAAGAGGATCAAAATGTTGGTGTAGTATTAGTTTCTCCTCATGATGCATACTTTGAATTCTCAAACCGATTGAAGTATGATTGCACCAATAACCAAGCCGAATATGAAGCATTGTTGTTCGGCTTGGAGGTGTAGAGTCCATGGGGGTTAAACATGTGGAGCCTTTTGGTGATTCATTGTTAGTGGTGCAACAAGTTGCTGGAAATTTTGAATGCTTAGACGGATCGTTGAACGCCATTTTGGACAAATGCCTATACATCATTAGAGGGATGGATGTGTTCAATGTACATCATGTGCCTAGGCTAGAAAACAGCAAAGCAAATGAGTTGGCGTAACAAGCATCGGGTTGCAATATTAGTAGGTGAATTTCAGTTATTAAAAAACCGATGTTTGAGGTGCTAGAACTAGAGCATTCGAATACTAACACATCAAATCGTGATAGTGCCGAATCATTTGACTGGAGGTCACCCATAGTTTCATACATTTGTAATCCAACCCAAAGTGTAGATAGGAAGGTTCGACATGTAGCTTTCAAATATACTTTGATTGATGGTAACATATATCGTCGAATGGGAGATGATTTGCTTTTGAAATATTTGGGTGATGACGAAGCCAATGTAGCTATGAGAAAAGTTCATGAGGGCATTTGTGGTACGCATCAATCAGCTCTGAAAATGAAATAGTTGTTGAGGAGGGTCGGATTCTATTGGCCAACCATGATTGCCCATTGTTATCGTTACTACAAAGGATGTGAGGAGTGCCAAAAGTTTGGCAATATTCATTTAGCACCCGCTGCCATGATGAACCCTATTCTAAAATCGTGGCTATTTTGAGGATGGAGATTGGACTTCGTAGGGCAAATACATCCTCTATCTTTGAAGGGACACCGCTTCTTGTTAGCGGCGACGGATTACTTCACCAAATAGACCGAAGCGGTGGCTCTCAAGAACATGACACACAACGAGGTAATTGAGTTCTTTACCGAGCATATTATTCATAAATTCGGTATACCACAAACTTTGACTACCGACCAAGATACTTTCTTTACTTCCGGTCATGTCAAAGAGTTTGCCGAGTCCTACGGGATTAGGATACTCAATTCATCTCTATATTATGCTCAGGCTAATGGACAGGCCGAGTCTAGTAATAAAATGTTGATCAAACTCATTAAGAAAAAGATAGAGTACCATCCCAAGAGATGGCATGAAGTCTTGTCGGAGGCTTTGTGGGCTCATCGGATATATAGCCACGGAGCAACTATGGTAACACCTTATGAGCTCGTGTATGGACAAGAGGCCATTTTATCCGTCGAGGTAAATCTAGGAGCTCTAAGATTAGCTAAACAAAATAACTTATGCACCAATGAGTATTGGACTTTAATGCTAGACAATATTGATGAAGTCACCGATAAGTGTTTGAGTGCTTTGAAAGAGATTGAGAAAGATAAGGGGTGAGCTGCTAGGGATTACAACAAGAAGGTAAATGTTAAAACTTTTTAAGTGGGCGAATTAGTGTTGGAAACTATTCTGCCCGTAGGCTCAAGAAGCAACAAATTCAGGAAATAGTCTCCTAGTTGAGAAGGGCCATATAGAGTAGTAAAAGTTATTGCCGAAAATACATACATATTGAAGGATATTCGAGGGGAATCATTACCTAGGGCCATTAACGGCCGATACTTGAAAAAGTATCATCCAAGTGTATGGCAAGAAGCGTAAGAGAAAAGAACAGCCGATATGAAAAATATCGTTGCTAAGATTGATACAATGGCCGATGAGTCAAGAGAACCATCGCCTTAGAGGTTTTTGAGTGCTTAGAATATTTTATGGTGCATGAATTTCACAAAAAAACAGGGGACATATGTTGACACCTAAAAATCACAGAGCTACCCGAGTATCCAGCACATTGCCGGAAGGTCCTGTAGGCCCTCTCGGATTTGGGGCACCTGGCTCGCCGGAGTGTCCAGCACAAGGCCGGATTGTCCGACAAGCCCTCTCGGGTTGGAGCTTTTCAACCCATTGGAGCATCCGGCAACACGTCGGACTATCCGGCAAGCCGTCTCGAGTTGGGGCATGAAGCCACAGGAGTGTCCGGCGCTGTGCCGGACTGCCCGGTGAGCCCTCTCATGTTCTCGAGTTTACACGACGGACACTCCGATAATTTTTCGAAGTCTTCGGTACTTTACCGGAGTCTCCGGTCATCGGAGTATCCAGCACTTTACCGAACACTCCGATGGTGTCAATTTAGAAAAGTTTTCAACAGATCAATTCCAATTTCTTTCCTAACTTGGAGGATTCGTTGCCCTGCGGGATAAGACCATCCCACCTCTATAAAAAAGAAGCCCATGACCGGTTGAGGATATCCTAATCGAACCTATCATTTGCCTTTACATTTCATTTTTCTTCAAACTCAAATCCCCTTACTCGACCCCTTTTGCTATTCTTCCTTCGTCCCGGCAGTGACTGAAGATGATCCAGCTGGCCTGACTGAGCCCAGATTATCCCTAAGACGATCCTCCTCTGACCGTGTCCCTTTCGAGGTGGGGTTGTCTAGTTGTTGCCCAAAACCGACGTTGAAGAAGCGCCGACGTTATCGCACACGGACGTGCAAGCGGTGTGTTGGTCCGGACCCGATTTCGACGTCAACAGGTACCCACTTGCATCCCTAGGTACTATGCATGGATATGTGTGCCCATTTCATGTATGGTAGTGTTGACATGTAATTAGATTTTGGGCGTGATGTATTACACTTAGGTTTATCCTCCCATGTATATAGATCTGGTAACAGGTTGAAAAAAATGAACTATTTCCTCTGTTCAACAATATAAGCATTCTTACGATTTCCAATGCAAATAAAGGATAAGGTGAAATGATCAACATACCTTTACTTTTCCATACAAAAAGTTTCTCACCCACTCTAACTACCTCTCATTTATTATGTTCACACCTCTCAAATTCTTATATTCTTGGAAAAACTTCAACCCCTTTAAATGCTTATATTCTTAGACGGAAGGAGTAGCTATAAATAGGGCCATATCATATTTGAATTGGGCTTAATTTCTATTCATTTTTTATCTACTGCCTCTGTCCTCAATTACTTATCATTTTTGAGTTTACAACTTTTCCCATTTATTTGGCATTCTCGCTTCCTGATACACTCACATCTCTATCTCTCCTCCTCGTTTTTAGTATATCTCGCCTTTTTCACTCTTCTTAATTCTCGCGCCCATACTCAAGATGACAAATAAAAAGGAACGAAAGAAGTAACATATACTACCTCTGACCCTAAATATAAGTATTTCTGGCTTTAGTCAGAGTCAAACTCTTTTAACTTTGACTATTAATAATATAAAATTAATGATGTTTTTACCATATATAGATTATGTTATTAGATTCTTCATGTACCAAATTTTCATAATATATAACTCTTTGTATTAGAAATTATTTAAATTTTTAAATATTATTAATCAAAGTTGTTAGAGTTTGACTTTAACCAAACAAAAAATGCTTATATTTAGAAACAGAGGATAAAAACCGATTAAAATTGTATAAGCTAGGGTCCATCCACCGAGCACCACCCTTATGTACCAAACCACTCTTATTGTGTGCTCTACTATAGGTCTGTAATTAATGAGATTTCTTTGGTCACACCATGTTAAACATGTTGGGTATATGTATCTTTAATATTCTAAATCGGCGTGATTTCTGGGCACCATATGGTGCCACGTCATCGTCGCTGATTCAAGCTGTCGGATGAGAGCGAGTCGCATCTCCCCCGTCCTGTCCCACCCACGCCCCCAATCCCCAGTTGCGGGTAGTCGTCCCGCTTCTCGTCACTGCCAGGAGGAGCGCCGCCGCGCGACTCGCCCCATCCCCCCCGCCCCCCCACCCCCCGGTGCGTCCCTGGTCGTCGTCGCCCTCCTCGCCCCTCCAGGAGGAGCAACCTGCGTGAACTCGCCCCATCTCCCCGCCTCAACCGGAGACGGCAAGCTCCGTCCTGCAGCACCCCGCGATGTCCACCGCACCCCCTAACCCCACCCCCACTCCCAGCCAACATCGCCTTGCTCACCATCTGGCCCATTGGCAGTAGCTTTGGAAAGTCATGAGGAAGAATCGTGAAATGCTCTCAGGTTTCATTTCCGGCCTCCAGTGGGATGCTCCACCTAATAGACCGCCGTGGGAGCCAGGGTCAAGCTGCTCACCACCATGGTCCGGAACATTGTGCCTCCTGATTCGTCCCTGAAGGCTGGTGAGTGCGCCACTCGATCTGAAAATGACGCCGGTTATGGCATGATGCTGTGATGAATCTTTTTTCGCTAAACTAAGGAAGGAAGGAATTCTCATGTATGATAGACACTAACTCCATATAGAATTGGCAAGACTTTTCCCTTAGTTCATCCGATTTGAGTTAACTCACGGTATCGCAGTTTAGTCCACATAGTCAATCTAAGTCCTTTGAGTTCCTTGATTGAACAAATGTTTTGGTTCATTAATGCTATCAAATTTTTTTCTACAACAATTATGACTTAGCTACTACAATTATGCCTTGCCTAGATTATTGCATGCTAACTCATGTCATACACATGCCAAATTTTATGTTTCCGTGTTTTCTATTAAAATTATAAAAATAAAATAAAATAACAAACTGCTTTCAAGAGAAGAGTATTTTCCAATTAATACAAGTGGAATAGAGATGCCTTTCAAAATAAGATACATGGTGCAGTAACCTTTTCTTCAGAAAGCCTTCATGTATGTATCAAAAAGATAACTATATATGCAAAGCACCAGATTATATGGAAAAAAAATCTTTAGATAAACCTCTGGATCATGTTCTTTTTCTTCTTGTATGTGATGACTGTTTTATCAGAGATTTCCAACAAAGTTACCGCTGATTATTCCATAAGGTAGGATATGCAAAGATTTATGTCTCTGCCCAGATTCAATAGGATATTCCCTAATTTCACTAAAGGTCATTTGTAATAAGATAATGATTTTGGGTTGTTCAACACATTCCTTGTATTTGTGTGATGGAAAAATAAAG
>BCLG01003419.1:22255-45528 GCA_001602295.1 Zoysia matrella
GCCGGCACGGCGTGGGTGGCGCGGCGTGGAGGACGGCCGACGCAGCGTCGGTAACGGAGGCGGCGTGGGGATGGGAGTGGGGAAGTGGGGGCAGGTGTGGGAAGGTGAGTTTTTATATGAGCCTAAGATAGGGTTAGATTTATGGTCCGGTAATGGGCTGAGAAAGGCCGTGCTGGACCGTGCTTCTACTGGGCTGCCTGTTAATCGTGCCGGGCCGTGCCACCCACTGGGCCGGAGTGGCGGCCCAAGCACAGCACGTGGACTGGGCCGTGCCGTGCCTGGGCCAGGCCAGATTCTTCGTGCCTTGGGCCGGACTGTTAGGCACGGCCCTTTTGGCCAACACTACTCCTAGCTCTATCAATTAATCCATGACTGCAACTGAAATCTAAAGAGTACACATTGTGTACGTGGGCAAGGAAGAGATCACTGAATTGACTAATTGGAGCCTACCAGCATGAGAGAACATGGAGGAGACTGAGCTTAGCCTACGCTCAGTTTTGTCCATCAAAGGAGAAAAATCTTCTATCTTTGGCTTGGTGGTTCCTAGAGGCTAGCCTAGGTAGGTGAATGGCTGAGTTTCAATTTTACAGCCAATAAGCTGAGCCAGATGCTGAGAATTCTCTTCATCCATATTGAGAGGAATCAAGCTTGATTTTGCAAGGTTAACACAGAGACCTGTAGCTTGGGAGAAGCTCTGAAGAAGACGTTTTAAGATGAAGAGTTCTCTCTGTGAGGCTTTCATTATAAGGATAGTGTCATCAGCATATTGAATGATGGGAAAGTCATTACTGCCTCTAGCAGGGATATGAAGTGAGAAGAGTCCTTCATTGTGAGTTCTGTTAATGATTGCCTGAAGGAGATCTGCTGCCAAAACAAAAAGAAGTGGAGAGAGGGGTCCCCTTGTCTGACACCTCTGTTGAGAAATTTGTTTGCCCGGAACTCTGTTAAGAAGAATGGAAGTTGACGCTGTACCTAGAATATTCTGGACCCATCTAATCCAGGTTTGATTGAAACCCAGTGCCTGCAACATTTGAAAGATGGCTTCATGCTCAATAGTATCAAGAGCCTTGACAAAATCCAATTTGAGAATGATAATCTCTCTTGGAATGTTGACACCGGTGAATATATTCAAAAGCCCAAGCCAAACAATCTTGAATAGTGTGTCTTGATGAAGCCATATTGGTTCTGATGAATGAGAGGGATGATGACTTTCTGAAGTCTATTGCCTAGCAGCTTGGTGATGATTTTGGAGATACAATTAATGAGAGAAATGGGTCAAAAATCATTGACTATGGCTGGATTGTTGGTTTTAGGAACCAGGGTGATGAAGGAGCTGTTAATTGAGGTGATATCCTGATTGTTCTGAAAAAAGTCTAGGCAGACTTTGTAAACATATGATTGGTCAGCACTTCTTAAGAAAGCCACCATTGAAACCATCTGGTCCTGGAGCTTTATCTATCGGCAAGGACTTGACTACATCATCAATATCATCTGTTGTGAAAGGGAGAGATAGGTCCTCTAGATTGTGACTTTGAATTAGACTCTGTAGATCATAAGTCATCTGAGGAGATGTAGAACAGCCCATTTTTTTTTATATTCCTCCCACAGAAGAGCAGCCTTACTATGGTGATCCAAGAGGGTTAGACCATCTTCAGTTTCTAAGCTTGTAATTGTATTGATGCAATATTGTTCTGTAGCCGCAGCATGAAAGAACTTAGTACTTTCATCACCAAGCTTTGTCCATCTAACTGTTTATCAATTTTTCCAATAGATTTTCTTGCATTGCAGAAGATGAAGAATGTGTGACTTGAGGATTCTTCTGAAGTTAAATTCTAGCAAAGAGAGAGGTTGGATTTCCTCTAGTCTGTCTAAAACTGCCAAGACCTCATTGCTATTCTGGATAGATAAAGAGAGTTGTGACAAATTCTGAGACCATCTCTTTAAAACTCTTCTAAGATTCTTGAATTTGGCACCAATTGTAGAGACACTATTAACCGCTCTAGTGTCTATGTTCCATACTGAGGAAACCAGCTCAAAAAATTTAGGGTGCTCCATTCAAAAATTTTCAAACCTGAACACTTGAGCTTTAAGAATCTGGGTACCAATTTGAGCCACACAAGGGACATGATCTGAGGTTGGCCTTGAGAGAGGAATAAGCTAAGTATTCGGATAGTGGGAGATCCAGACTGCGGATGTAAAGCACCAATCTAACTGCTGAAGAAGGGGATTTTGCTGCATGTTACTCCACGAGAATTTACGACCTTTGAGCGGAATCTCTTGAAGCCCTAGATGACTAATCAGCTCATTAAAAATCATGATATCATTTCAATTGTCACCGCTTCTGTTCCTATTATCCAGGGATCTATAGAAGTTAAAGTCCTCAATAAGCATCCAGGTTTCATCATCTGGAATAACCAGATCATTAAGCCAAGCCACACTCTTATCTCTCCTGACCATTGCAGGGACCATAAATACAAGAGAGAAACCAAGAATCTCCATTTTGAGTTGAGGTGAATTTGACTGTGACCGCAAAACGAAGGCAGTGAACCAACTGACCGAAAAAGATAGTCATTCCAACCCACAAGAATGCCACCTGAGTTACCCACAGAAGGAGAAAAAGCAAATTTTTTGACACACTTAGGGGCAATGCTCTAGACAAACGCCATATCAAACGTCTCCCTTTTTGTTTCTTGGATGCAATAGACTGAACAAGCACTTTCTTTAATCTTATTGCACAGAGCATCACATTTTTTATCAGAGTTGATGCCTCTGATATTCCAGTTCAAAATATTCTAATTACGGTGTAAATCCATTGGAAACCCATAGGGAAATAACAAAGAGGCCCCAAATCCAAGATCTCGGACAAGAGAATCCACCCATGGCAGGAAACCGAAAATGGGAGAAAAAAAGCAAAGAACAGAGGGTCCAAGCACTGGTCACTGCACAACTGTAGCAATTCCGACAACCAGCAGTACTGTTCACATCATCATTGTAGCAGTTCTGACAGCCAGACAAAGTTAACATAAGTGTCTTAGGGACCCAGCAAGCACACGAAATAAACTTATACATCAATCAAATCCAGATCCAGCCAACATCTGCTGGTAACAAAAGCTCACTACTACTGTTGTGATCCATTAAAAATAACTAGGGGGAGAGCCTGGCTACTTGCTGCATCCCTGCCCGAGACAGACTCCAGCAGCAGCTCTGCAGTCATTGCCGATGGAGGTATACAACACATCTGGGTTGCCACTCTCTGCAACTCAATGGTAGGAATTTCAGGAAAAGAGTTGGAGTTTGCATTTTCTAGATCTTTAAGCCCTGGAAAGGTAGTATCAGAAATCAGATTGGGCAATACAAACTTACCCTCCTTGTCCTGCTGCCTGGACCTTTTGGTTTGAGCTCTGGTTCTGGCAAAGGGGCCTCTGCTGGTAGGCTGTGATTGAGGCCTAAAGCCGTCATGGTTGGTCTCTCCCCTTTTGCTCCTCCTGAGATTGTGAGTAGAGATAGGAGTGGCAACACTTTTGCTGTTATGATACATATTCGAAAGAGGATCTCCCTAAACATCAATAAAAATAGGCACACTGGTTGCAGGGGAGACATTTCTGGGTTTAGGGATATCTGTTCCTTTGGTAAACCTTGATTGTTGATAGTGACAATAGGCTCGGTGACCACCAAAGGCTGGAAAGACTTAGAGTCTTTGTGCTGCCACTGAACAACTTCTGAAGGCAGGCAAGAAAGTAAATCTGAGGAGGGCCCGAAGATGGAAATATACAGATAAGCCTGACCATTTATGTCAACTGTTTGCAACTGAAAATTGATGGCACTAGAGAGAAGTAACTTCTGGATGCTAGCAGTCAAGTTATCCAAGAGAACTGATTTCTGAACAAGAGCTTGTTGGTCCAGGTGGAGACTGGAGTGCTTAGAATGAGCCAAGCAGAGGCTAACTTTCCTCTGGGGACCAGAAGCTAGGGCGAAAGCCTACCTATCCATCCGGAGTCCTTGAACAACCGAGCTTGCATTTGAAGCTTGCGCCTGCTCTGGAAGATGCTCCTGCCATCCCTCCAGATGATGAGGTGGAGGATTCTGAAAGACCTGATCAGCCAGCTGTTCAATAAAAGCAGCTTCACCCCGCACAATGGGACCCTGAAAAGGGTGAGGATTGCCATTATGCGGAGGAGGGTTGTCTTCATCTGCAGGGGCCGCACCAAAGATTTTTGAGTTAAAGATGTAAACAGGGACTGTTCAAGAACAACCCTCCCCATCCAGTTCTCTACCCGCTTTGATAACCAGTGATCGTGGAACCTCCAGAGTATCTTCAATTAGGACTTTGAGAAGCAGACGGGCAAGGCTACGATCTGTGGAATGCCATTGTATTACTTGTGCGAAGGGGGCACATACTTGCTTGATGAAGGCTATCTCTTTAAGGTCCAAGGGATAGGCTAACAACATGATCCAAGACTTTCTATAGTAAACTACCCTACGGCTATTGAGTGGGACGGAAAACTGCAACTGATCTATAAAGTGAGGGCCCGAAACCACGAAGGTATCCCTTTGACAACATCACTGAATTGAAAAAGCCCAATACCATGCGGATGAGGAGAAGCTGTGATCACATCCTTCCTTGCTTCCAGCTCCACGTAATCTCTGATCGCTAGAATCATCTCAACCTTCTGAGCATGGGTGAGCTCTATGTCGGTGCCTGCAACCGCAAACTCTTCGTGTTGCTTGTGGACCGGCCCCGAAATGTGCACCTCCCTTTGAGCACGACGGGGAGGGCCGCCATCTTCCAAGATCATCAAGTTGGGAACAAAGGGCGTGGGGTCAATGGCGAAGTTCGCCATGTCAGGCTCTGGGAGTTGCAAGAGGGCGAGAGTGGAGGACAATGAAGAATGGGTGACGAGCACAATGCTGCTCTGTGGAGGAGATGAACCATTGGGTTGTGGTGGTGTAGCAGTTTCCAATGGGAGCGGAGAGGGTGCACCGGTCGAAGAGGAAGCCAGAGTGGTTTCCAAGGCAGTCGTGTGGGCGGCTGAGACGTGCGAAGTAAATGAGTCACAGTCTTTAGTCCCATCTGCCTTCGGCGCGTGATGATGGTGTGAGCCGCTAGCTTCAACACGAGGCCTCCAGCGTCTTTTCAAGGAAGATTTCTATTTAATACAAAGAGATCTCTTATGCCCATAGTTGAAGCAGAACCAGCACCAAATTTGACCCTTACAATCTCTGACAAAGATGTCCCACAGCGAGGCGACGGTAGCAAGGTAGATTAGAACGGTCAGACTGTTTCAAGATCGATTGAGGTTGACAAGTCTGAACACTAGGCTGACTTTGTGACGAGCCTACTTCCAAAGAAGGAGATTTGAAATTTGAAAATCTATCAGATCATGAACCAAAGCACTTAGCATTAGGGTCAAGATCAAGCGGCACTGAAAAGTCTCCAAGTTTGATGAACCGAGGAGTGAAGTTTGGCGATGAAGGCTTGACAGAAGAGTCTAGCACGATCGGAACTCTGAAAGACACCCGATGACGGGACTCTGAATGTCTCTTTCGAGAGGACACCAGGTCCATTGATCATCTTCTTCTTGTTCCCAATGGCTGAGATTCTTTGAGCCAATCGGCTCCACCTTCTCTCCAAAGATGAAAGTAGACGTCAAAGTGAGGGGTGATGATTCTTTTAAGCCCAGCAACCAATAAACTCACATGTTTGTTGGCAACCATGAAACCAAAATGACGATCTTGCTGAGAAGAAACATGAAACCCCGACGGGGTACCCCCCCTGACAAGCATGCAGAGCAAGAGCGACAGAATCTTCATCCAAGCGGAAGATGAAGCGGCGAAAGACCGCAAGCAAGAGAAAACCACCAGAGGGATTGGATGAGGGGTGATGAACTGAGCACCTGAGCTTGTTGAGGACATGGGCTTGAAAGTCTTTACCCGGTTGGAAGTTCCAGTCGCGAACCAATTGAGCAAGCTGAGGATTGTGCTGCAACTCCAGAAGAGAGCCATGGCTTGAGAAGGTCACCATGGCGACGAGGAGGCCCTGAGAACACCATGGGAAGGCACGACGAGGTATGGCGGCGAGGAGGTTGGGGAGGGAGCGGGAGGCGGAGCGGGTGAGGAGTGCCATTACTAGCCTCTATCCGTTTATGTTGTCTGAAGGAATTAATGGTGTTGCTTTTCTACTATCAATATCTATTGACCAAGTTGCATTTCGCAGAACTTCACCACAGCCTCAGTATATCAGTGCTGTTTTTCTGAAAGATAGCCTCATAAGTGAAGTTAAATCACTATTAATTTTCAGATAGATAGCCCCATTTATCTCAAGTGAAATCCATGTGTAAGTATTTCATGACTTAGATGTTTAGTCACTGACTTTTCTTACGAACCAGTAAGGTCTTCAGGGTCTGACAAGAATTGTCTCCCAGTTAGCTACGACTAAATTGTTGCTATCCATTGCTATGTGTCTTAGTACTTTTTTATGAGATTGTTGTGGCAATGCCTGTATACTGTTTGGTGCCAGTTACAGTTAGTATATGAATGGCCAAGATATTCCAACAAAGATGAACTAATCAAATCACTGGCTGATTAATAAAATATGTCTTGGAGACTCAGTAGTATTGTGAATAATCAGAAAAGTTTTTATGGAATACTAAATGTTTCCCTTGTAGTTGACCATGAGCTTCCAAACCTTTTAAACATGGCCAGGCAACAACTGTATCACAGAAATGAGATACTTATAAAATGACCAATCCATGATAGCTGTTACTTCCATTGTCCCCGATGAACTTTTGAGTTTTGACCTATGTACTATTTTTTTCTCGAATAGCGCAGGAGAACTGCGTGTCATTTCATTAAAAGGAGAAGGAGAAGTCCTCTCCCAGGGCAGAACAAACATAACACACACCACAGCTACTACACAATGAATGAGCGAGCCAGCAGGTCTGTGAGACCTGTGGCTCCCGCTAGACACCACACATGGGCTTCTTCAGAGATACTCCAAGTCAAATTAGAAACGCTACGTGCTGACCCATTGAAAACACAATTCAATCTATGTTTCCATAACTCCCAAGCTACCAGAGTCACCAAAGAATTAAATCCTTTCTTCAATTCCTTCGATATAGACTTGAGCGCCCTTGACCACCACCCTGAAAAATTGGTCGAGTGTATTGGAGGAACAAAAGCTGACAGGCCGACCCTATTAAGACCAGAACACAAAACTTCTTAGAGAAGACACAAGAGGCAAGAATGTGGTTGATGGTTTCATCCTCTTGGTCACAAAATAAACAAGCAGCAGGATGATCTAGCCCTCTTTTTCCAGGCGTTCAAGTATCCAGCACCTATTTAGCTTTGCGTGCCAAAGAAAAAACTTACACCGCAATGGTGCCCAAGACTTCCAAATTCTTCTCCAAGGAGTAAACCTGACAGCCCCGGTGAAGAACGCCTCATAAGCCGACTTACTAGAGTAAACCCCGAGCTTGAAAGCTTCCAAATATGGCGGTCTTCAACATCAACTTGCAGCACAATTCCATGAACCACGTGCCAAATCTGCAAATACAGCTTGCAGTGAAAGGATTCCTTTGATGTCTGAAATCCAACTTTTGTTAGTAAGGGCATGTGCCACCGTCTTCTTTCTTTTAAATTTTTCTGGAATCAGCAAAAACAAAGTAGGAGCTATCTCTTCAATAGTGTTGCCATTCAGCCACCTATCCAGCTAGAAAATTGTAGATTCTCCATTGCCAATCTCAAAGCGCACCGCCATTTTGAATAAAGCATGTTCACACTTTGGCACTTGGACATCTAGACCTGACCAAGGCCGGTTAACATCCATTTTCTCTAGCCACAACCAATGGATTCGCAATACCCAACCCAGCAACTCCAAGTTGTGCACACCAAGACCTCCATAGCGAAGCGGGCACTGCACTCGCTGCTAAGATACAAGACAATTATCACCATTCGCCTTTTCTTGACCTTTCCAAAGAAACCCTCTCCAAATCTTGTCAATGGCCTTGATGGCCCACTTGGGGAGGTCAAGCACAATCATGTGATATGGGGAGGTCAAGCACAATCATGTGATAGATAGGAGATGCAGTGAGAACTGCCTTGACCATGGTAAGTCTCCCGGCTCTATTCATCAAGGAGGCCTTCCAACCCGGTAAATAATCTACAATTTTATCAATCAAAGGCAAGACCTTGGAAGGCAAGAGCGGAAGTCCTAAATAAGTGCAAGGGAACTCCTTGATGCCACAGAGCAGATGGCTAGAAATCAAAGCTAGATCTTCCTCCGAACACTATATAGGAGTCACTGAGCATTTATACACATAAGTTTGCAGCCCCGAAGCATCCCCAAAAACCTTGAGCAGTTGCATTGTGAGATCTAAATTCGATGTCAAAGGCCGTAGAAACAAGACCACATCATCTGCGTATAGAGAGATGCGATGTTTGATCCGGTGATCCGCTAGAGGTTGAAGAAAGTTTTCTGTATCGGCCTGACCCACAAGAGAATTCAAGACATCCATAGCCAAAATAAACAACATCGAAGAGAGCGGATCACCTTGCCGAAGGTCACGTTGATGAGAGATTACTTTCCCAGGAATCCCATTGAGTAAAACTTGGGTTGAGGCTGTCCTCCAAAGTGCACAAAGTAAATTGCCCTATTTGTGACTGAAACCCAGATGTTGTAGCACTTCCAGCGAAAAGGGCCAAGACACTGTGTTAAAGGATTTAGAAATGTCCACCTTCAGAAGAATATGAGGCACCTTTTTTCTATGTATGCTTCTGGCCGTCTGCTGGACCAGAAGAAAGTTGTCATGAATACACCTCTTCTGCACAAGAGCACTTTGATTAGGAGACACTAAACCACCCAACTTGGGAGCTAACTGATTTACAAGTATCTTAGTTAGCAACTTCGCAAAACTGTGTATCAAACTAATCGGACAGTAATCCTTTACTTCCACTCTCTTGGGTAGCAAAGTGACTAAGGCAGAATTCAGCAGCTTCAACTTGGTAACATGACCCTGATGTAACGTGTGCAAAGCCTTCATGACATCCCCTTTAATGGTTGGCCAGCAGATCTTGTAAAAACGCCCAATGAAACCATTAGGACCAGGTGATAGCGGCATGTCCCGAATTGTTGCCCAAACCTCATCCTCAGAGAAGCCATAATCAAGATCTTGGAGCTCTTGTCGCTGTGTGTGAAAAGTAGCAAGATCCAAAGAAATTTCCCGTTGCCCTGCTGTACGAAGAAGATTATCATAGAAATCATCTACCACACTTTGTTTCTCTTCTTGAATAGTAATGATCTGATCACCAACTTTAAGCTTTGCCACAAAATTCCTCTTCCTCCTATATCTTGCTTGCTGATGAAAGAAAGCAGTATTCACATCCCCTTCCCGCAAATAGAGCACCCAAGACCTCATACGCGCAATTGTCCGCTCTAGAGAAGCCAAGCCGAGACAGTGCAATTTAAGTTTCCTAAGAAGACAAACCTCAGGAACGGAGAGCTGTCGGCTGTCCTGGGAAACTTCCAAACGATGTAACACTTCTTTTGCCATTGCTAGTTGCAATTTGATGTTGCCCACACAGCGCTGACTCCAGCTTTGGAGACCTCGAGTAAGGCGCTGCAGTTTGAGAAAAACAATCTGCAATGGACAAACCAAAGTGACTGAAGCTTCCCAATTTTGCTGAACAGCGTCTTAAAAGCCAGAGAGCTTCGGCCAAAAAAATTCGAAATGAAAGCGACGCTTTCTTTGTGGATTCACCTTGAGATCAAGTAACAAGGGCAATGATCAGACACAACCGGAACAACACTCTGAAGAATAGAGTTTGGAAAGATATCCTCCCAATCCAGCGAGCAGAAAATCCGATCCAAACGAACCAAAGTTGGAGAGAGGCGTTCATTTGACCAAGTATACTTACGACCCAAAAGAGGCAGCTCCTTCAAATCACAATCATTTAGAAATCTCCTAAAACGACCCATCATTGCTCGATTCAAATTACTGTGGTTCTTGTCCTCAGCTTGTACTATTTTTCTTGTTATATTGCTTGAAATATTAAAATGTCTTTTGTTTTCCATAGATCCGGTGGTAGTTGTACCTGGTCTTTGATACATGGATACCAGCAGCGATAGTGAGAAGTTGTTCATTCAAAAATTTTGCTTACAGAATGAAAAATGAAAATGTTTTATGGCAACTGAGTGAACATTTAGTTGCATAATTTGATGTCTATATTTTTTGCATTGCAGGGTCCTTGAGCCCATTTGGAAGTTGCTTCCTATACATCAAATCCTTCCCTTTTTCCTATTGCAGCCAAAAAACTCCAAACTACTCGTCAGCACCGAAGAAAATACTCCCTCCGATTTTAAAATATTAACACCGTTGACTTTTAACATTAACTTTGACCATTCGTTTTATTAAAAAAATTGTTCAAATGTATAAAATTTTATTATTAGTGGAATTTAAAATCACGACTAATAATTTTACATATTAGAACAAATTTTTTAAATAAGATGAATGACCAAACTTGATTTTACACGTCAACGGTGTCAATAATTTAAACCGGCGGGAGTATTTCTGAATCTCGAGCAAATTGATTCAGATATCATAGCGTGAGAGCGTCTAATCATTTCAGAGATGCTCAGGCAATTAGCTAGGCTTTTTTTTTTCAAGAAGAGGCATCTGCAGTTATTATGTTGTGAATAAATGATACTGACATTTGTTTACGATTTGTAACACAAGTTATCTAACGAAGGCACCTGTTTCCGGTCTACACGCTACGCCACTAGCTAAGTCCTGTCACAGGCAGTTCTCCAATGTCAGAAATTGGATTTAAGAGGAGTATGTAGAGGCCTGAGCTCAGCAACGAGGGTCATCAGAAACGGCAATGTCACAGTGATCATTAGAAATTTGCTCGCAATGAGGATCATTAGGAGAAATTTGCTCGCAACGAGGGTCATTAGACGCGGCAAAATGCTGCGCTATCTTTTTAGCGAAGATATTGTATCTTGTATTATGCGTATGCAGTGATTTGTGTATACGAGTCCATACGTCCGTGTC
Organism: Zoysia matrella; assembly: GCA_001602295.1. Lineage (NCBI taxonomy): Eukaryota > Viridiplantae > Streptophyta > Magnoliopsida > Poales > Poaceae > Zoysia > Zoysia matrella. The sequence goes on from BCLG01003419.1 coordinate 33,304, forward strand.
ATGTTTTTTTTAATAGATGTCCGTGTGATGTTTGGCTAAAGGAAGATTAGAGCTAAATCCATACCTTTCTGACACTAGATTTAAGAATGGGGGCCGGAACTATATTATTTAAGCAACAAAAGTTTCTTTTGGGCACTTGTTGCTGGGCCAGACTGATGATTAAGCCCAACAAAAAACCGAGAAAAGAAAAAAGAGAGCAGATGCAGGCACACCGCACCGCCGCACCGGGGCTTCGGCGGTGGTGCGCCGCCAGGCTTTTCCTGCTTTCCGCAGTGACGCGAGGACGGAGCGGAGAAAGCCAAGTGTGGGGCCGCCCCTGATCCACTTGTTCTTTTTCCCCCGACGCGGCGAGCAGAGCAGAGCAGGCATTCCTTGCTTCCTCAACGGTTTCTGGAATCCGAATACTGCATTTCCCGCCGCCCCCGCAACCTCACCCCACGCCCCGCCGAATCTCCGATGGGTTATAAACCGTCGCCGGGGGTGGCGGCCTCGCTTCCATCACAAGTCGTCGTGGTCGACGTCATCATCATCGCTTTCGCGTTCCAGAGATGGAGACGGCGGGGGCATCGACGTCGTCCGTGGCCGCCGCGGCGGCAAGCCAGAGGCGAGACGCGCTGGCGAGGACGCTGGCGTCGCGGAGGCTGCTGGCGGGTGTGGGGGCAGAGACTGGGCAGCCGGTGCCCGGCGCCGTCGCGCCCGAGGTCATGCCCTTCATCCGCGCTGCCGATGAGATCGAGCCGCAAAACCAGCGCGTCGCCTTCCTATGTGAGTACCTGCCTCATATCCTCGCTCCGTACTACTTTGCGCCCTGTGCCTGGCGCTTCGCCTGCACGCCATTTGACTAAGATAGAGCATTCCTAGGCATGCTAAGATGTCGCTGCGTGATGAAATAGCAGTGGCCTAAATAGTTTTTTGTCAGCAATCTTAGCATGCTTGCCATTCTGTGGAAACAAGAGACACATTTATGTGACCCTTTCAGTATGCGCTTGCAGAGGTACATGTTAGCAGATTGCAACACAGGTAAACATTTTGTCATATAAGGTTATTACAGACAACTAACAATTAGTTTGCTGCACATCACCGCTGGCAGGTTTGTAAAATTGAATATTGTCCTTTGTCGGCATAAGTCACATTATAATCTAGTTTATCTCATACCTAGTTATATCATGGACCAATATTTAGGTTAAATTCTCATAAGTACGTCCTTCATGAATAACACCTGTCAGTTAGGCTCGTCCTCTTGTTTTTTGAAGTAGTAGAGTTTATTCTGATATGAAGTTTAACTTGAACATGTATGCTGTGTAAAGGTCGCAAATATGCCTTCAAGAAAGTCCAAAGAATGGATCCAACCTCAATCCAACGCGGGGTTCGGCAGTTCAAAACCTACATGTCAATTAAGCTAGATCAGGTAAGCCTGAATGTATAGTTGTCGAAATTTCTATTTCTACTTGTCATTGTACCAAATCCTAAAATGTTTTTGTGAAGCTTTTATCAAAGGAATCCTAGTACATATTTGTGGTGTTGAGCTTATCTCATTCCGGCTATAATATCGTTATACAAATGAACCTAACTCTTGTTTTGTTATTTGCCCTGTGACGGACTTATTTTTTTGATTTTTCGATAATAAAAGATTTGTACCTCATTGCAATCTTAGGAGGTTGGTGTGTACAACAGAAATAGTTGACAAGAGAGAATTATCATTAAACCATATTATTAAGTGCCTTTTTGTCCAAAACATGAAGAATTGGTATGCTAACCGAGAAACATCTCATGAGCATCCAAGTTGACACCTAGCAGCGAAAACCCATCCACATTCGACTTGAATGTAGGGCGAACCTTAGTCCTCATAAATGTTATGCATGTAGTTTTTTTTTTCAGAATAACGTTATGCATGTAGTTGAAAATCTGGCTCCTCCTCTAAAAAAGATAGATGTGAAAAGTCATGAGCACTTGCGTATTGCGTACTACCGCAGGGATTTTTCACGTTTTGTATGAGGGTTCATTTTTATCTTGTGTAATATCCAGTTATCCACAACCGGCCACAACTCTAGGCCAGTGTCTAAACTTTTCAAATCAGAGGGAAGAGGGTGAAAAACAACACTAATCATAAAGAAATGCTCTAAGGCGTTGTCCATCAACGTGGACACGGCTATGTGTATAGATGGTAACTCTAGAGTTTATACACATGTACTCCACCATGTCTTCCAATAAGCATGAAAAGGTGGAAGCTACGGGGGTATTTGAATGCAGTCACTTGGTAGATCAAAGATCCGCATGATTTCATCACTAGGGACAACCATCATAGCCCTAGTGTACACACAGGATCCATCCACAAACTTTGATAGACATCTCCTGCCCTCTAGGTCCAGGGTTCTAAAACTGACTACACAACGGGTCCTTGAGTTGTGATGAGCATACCATTGGCCAGGTGGGTGTCTCTTCATGTGGCAGAGTGGGTGTCTCTTCATGTGGCCGAGTTGCGACTCTAGCTACCACACTAGCACTAACATCACCAATCCACCTTTAGACAACCAGTCCTCGACAAGCCTCAAGATCCAGCCCCGCCTATACAAGTTCGCATGGCGTGTATGAAATGCACTGGAGATATAAAGCTCAATGACTCGATCTCGGCACAGGCAATTTCCTCCTCCTCCACCAACAAAGTCCAAAATCTCACAGGGGGGGGGGGGGGGGGGCGCTGTAGCCCAAATCTTCCTTGTTGGGTTCACAAGAAGCACTCCTATAGGGACTTCCAAAAGGTCCCTAAGACCTAAGTCTGCTATGCCTGCCCCTGCGAAATAGTTATGTATATTTATTTTTCTATTACACACTTCTGAATCATATTTCAGATTATTTAACAAAAAAATATTTTTAGTGTTCATGATGTGATTGAAATTGTGCAACTAATGAAGTGTTTGGTTCAATGCCAAACATTGCCACACCAAATATTTGACATGCCACAATTTCTTTTGCAACTATTTGTTTTTTTGCATAGCTTGCCACATTTCAACCCCACTTGTCATTGACACATATCCTTGCCACATTTTACCATAAGTGTGGTAAACAAATTGCTCACCACACTTTTTGGCAAAGTTTGGCAAATATGTGTAGCAAGTTGTGGTGGCAAACTAAACTATCCCTAAGAAATGCTAAGCATAATCTATGGTAATAAAGCAATCCTAGGAACCATATGTTGAAAGACAATCATGCAAGGGCTTCGGAATGTTGCAAGCACTCTTAAATTATTGGCATGCAAATTAGGCTGCAAACAAAACATGCAAGTTAGGTACAAGAGTAATCAAGAAAACACGGTTTGCCTAGAAGCTCGGGTTCCCAATCAGAGTCTTGGTCGTCGTGCAGATCGTACATAGAGTCCTCAACAACTGCATTGTCTAGTATACAAATTGCAATTATGTAAAAAAATATACAAATTGCATGAGAAATAGGTTAGACATGATTAAACAACGAATTGAATTTGAATTGGAAGACCAAAACTTTTGATTCTTAGAACTTGAATGTTACCATCGCAAAAAGCAATAGAGAAGATTGTATTTTTCAGAATTGAAACGGAATTACTATGAATTTTTGAAGATAATGCAAAATAAAAAGGAATTTCTGAAAAAGGAAGGAATACAAGATAATATTACATAGTGGCTGGCAGCAATTTTTCTTAGGTCATGAGGCTAGTTGCGGCGCTTTGCACCCTTCCAAATGCCTAGGCGATCTTAAGGCGAGGCATGACAACGCTATACCGGCCTAATAAACAAGAAAATAGAGGCGGACAAGAGGAAAATAAAACGAAAATAAAAAATGAAAAGAAGAGAAAAGGAAAGAAGGGAAGAGACTAGAGCTGCCTTCATAACCTACCTCCATAATCTTCTTCTCCTTGCCTAAACATATTGAGCCATGAGCTCCGCTGGCACTCGTTCCTAGAGTTGCCACCGTTTCTCCCTATCCCTTGCCTGTAGCCGTCATTCCTTCTTTAGCTCTCCCACAGCAGTTGCCACCCCTTCCTCTCCTTCTAGATTGATGGTATCTGCATGAAAGTCGATAGGGATGGCCATGGCGATAATTTTTTTTGGCCTGGCTGACCGTTCCCCAGCCTCCCCTCCTTTCTTCTCCTTGCTTCACGCTATATTTGATAAGAACGCAAGGTGCCTATCCGACTTGGCTACACCTTAAAAACATAGGCTAGCAGGTGAGTCCTAAATGTCATAAGGGGTAGCATGAGAGTATTTTCTCGGTGAACTTTTTTTATGGGCCATACTCCGTGTCATGCTTCAGGATGGCGTGTGGGGCCTTTCTGGAGGAGAGAGGATGGGGAGTTGGCTTATAAGGACTAAGTCCAGGAGTACTCTCGGCCCGTCCCTCTCCCATTGCCGCATGGGCCCGCCTGACCGGATTCATCCCGATCTCTATGGTGTTCGAGAGTGCGCAAACCAAGACCCTAGAGGAGATCCAATTGAGCCCTACTCACCTCACCGCGCATGATCTCGCGGTGCTAGTCCCCATAACCAGTAAGCAACGGCGAAGCTCCATGGCTCAAGCCCGATCAGTGACGTGAAACAAGGAGGCACCAACCGAGTCTTGCCCAAACATCAAATCCCACCAGTGTAGGAGAGAATAAGGGTTTAGGGAAACCTTTTGGACAGCGTATTGGTCTGTTTTGTCTTACCAGAGATGGAGCTCCGCGGCAGCACCCATGGCAGCATGGGAAACACACGTGGGGAGCACAAACATAAGGCTCGATCGAATCCCCATTCGTGGGGAAAAGGAGCAGATGGTGTCGGGGTCACGAGTCCACCATGATGGCTGTGTTGGGGAGTATTTGGCTTACATTCCGTGTAGTCATTGGTAGGCTGACGTCTCCCTACTCTATGGCGACCACCCTTCTGACAAATCTAGAAGATTTGCAAGGAGAAACGATGAGAGAAATTGAAGGTAGTTGAGACGATGACTAGGTATCCACCGAAGTTTGTCAACTTTCGAGACTGACTGAAGAAGGTTAAACATCAGTGAGAAGATCTTGGCCATGGCCATGATTTTCTACGAAAGATCCTCTTCTACTGCTCAATGCACGACGGGATTAATGGCACATCCTTACCGCGGTGGTCACCTCCACCACTTGGCACCAATGGTGAAGAGGGACAATATCAGTTCGGCTAGCAGGTCGGTGGAGCGGTGCAAAGGGGGACAAAAGGGATGACGGCAACTCATGGTACCGCGGCTAGGGGTGTAAAATAGAAACAATGAGGTTAGCCTCCAAAACTCTTTAGTTTAGAAAAATGACAAAAATCTACTCCAGTCCGGTATGCTGCCGCAGCTCCACATTGCACGTGAGGTGGCTTCTGCTTTTTTTTTTCTTGAATGCGTAGGAGATCTACGCATCATTTCATTAAGAAGAGAAGAAAAGTCCAAATACAATGAAAAGCGGGGTAAAAGACCCCCACCCCACAGAGCACAAACACACACAAAAGAGCTACAACTAAAATAACATCTGGGATGACCAGATGCGCCACCTCTAGAAACAAAAAACCACTCAAGACACTAACCCTAGGGAGGCAACGCTCGGGAGATCAGATCCTGCAGTCGTGCTGCCCCTGCCTTTCCACACAGATCAGCTTCTAGCGCGACCTTCTACAGCACTACTGAAACATTTGGTTGAACTCCATTGAACACACTGTCGTTCTGGTGCTTCCAGAATTCCCAAGCTACCAGAATAACCAGCGTGTTAAAACCCCTTCTACATTCTTTCAGAAAAAAATACCGAGCGGCACTCCACCAGCTTGAAAAATGACGGTCTGCAAGCTATGGAACAGAAGACATGACTCCAAGGCGTTGTAAAACTTCTGTCCAAATTTGTCTTGAAAAAACACAAGATTTCACATGGTGTATGGATTCTTCTTCCTGGTCACAAAAGAGGCAAGCTGTAGGATGTGGCATATTTCTCTTCGCAAGACGATCGGCTGTCCAGCACCGATTATTAGTGGCCAGCCATATGAAGAACTTACAGCGTAAAGGGGCCCAAGATTTCCAAATACGCTTCCAAGGTGCGAATCTGATTGCCCCCAAGAAAAAGGCATTATATGCCGACTTGCTGGAATAGGAACCATTTTTCGACAACTTCCAGATGTGCCTATCCTCAGATTCTGGCTGTATCTGGATACCATCAGTTAAGCCTCAAATCAGGATATACTCCACTAAAATCTGTACCGTGAGCTCCTTTAATATCCAAAACCTAGGTTCTGTTTGAGAGGGCCTGCTCCACTGTCCGCTGCTTGGCCGCCCTCTTAGGGACACTATCAAAGAGATGTGGTGCAAGCTCTGAAATGGTTTTGCCATCTAACCACCGGTCAGTCCAAAACTTGGTTGATTGACCATTGCCCACTACAGAACGAACAGCCACATTGAACATGGCCTGTGCATTGTGCGGAATATCAATGCAGAAGCCTTTCCAAGGTCGGGGTGCATTCGTTTTTTCCAACCATAGCCATCTCAAGCGAAGGGACCAACCCAACACTTCTAGGTTGTGAATGCCAAGTCCCCCATACTGTAACGGTCTTTGAACTTTGTTCCAAGAGACTAAACAACTGCCGCCATTAGCTGATTCACTACCTTTCCAAAGAAAACCTTTTCTCTTGTCAATAGCCTTGATAGCCCATTTAGGCAGGTCTAGGACTGTCATGAGATAGATGGGGACAGCTGTGAGCACTGATTTCACAGTGATCAGCCTACCCGCTCGGTTCATAAGTGCAGCTTTCTAGCTTGGTAGGTGATCAGCAACCTTATCTAGCAGAGGTTGGCTATCAGCTTTAGTCGGCTTTTGAACTGAAAGCGGAAGTCCTAGGTAACTGCAAGGGAAGTTCACAATCGCACAAGGCAGCAGCTCGGTGACTAATGCAAGATCGTCCTCCAAGTAATGAATTGGAGTTACAGAGCTGTTCGCAATATTGGTTTTAAGGCCAGAAGAGTGCCCAAACACCTGCAGCAACTGTTGAATAATCGACAGATCCCTAGCTGATAGCCTCAAGAAGAAAACAACGTCATCGGCATAAAAGGAAATGCGCTGTCTTGTTTGACGAACAGCCAGCGCCTGAAGGTGACCATCCCGGGATGCCCGGTTGCCATTAACTAGCACCTGAGTAGAGGAAGTGGAGAGCAACAGACTTATAAGGTTACACCATTGTCTCCCAAAGCCAAAATTTTGCAAAACTTCAAGAAGAAAGGGCCAAGAAACTGAGTCAAAAGCCTTGAAAATATCCAACTTCATAAGAATGTGAGGTTCCTTCTGGCTATGCAAACTCTTGGCAATCTGCTGGACCAAAAGGAAGTTATCATGAATCTTCCTTCCTTTGATGAACGCACTCTGATTAATACTAACCATTCCCGGCAGCAAAGGTGCTAACCGGTTAGCTATAATCTTGGTAACCAACTTGGCGAAGCTGTGTATGAGACTAATGGGACGATAGTCCTTTACTAGCACATCCTTTTTCTTCGGGAGGAGGGTGATGAAAGAAATATTGAGCAGCCGAAACTTGTAGACATGGCCTCGCTGGACTGCTGCTAGGGCTGACAACACGTCCTCCTTGATTATCTCCCATCATGTTTTATAAAAACATCCAGTAAAGCCATCCGGTCCTGGCGCTTTTTCTTGCGGCATGCTCTTGATGGTCAACCAAACTTCCTCCTCTGTAAAAGGGGTATTCAGCACACTAAGATCTTGATGGAGGTGATGAAAAGCTGGTAAGTCAAGGGAGTGTTCCCTTTCCATAGCCGTCCCAAGAAGATTATAATAGAACTGAAAAACGGCTTGCTCCTTTTTCTGCTGTTCAGTGACAATCTGGTCATCAACCTACAACTTGGCTATGAAATTCTTCTTTCGAAACCTTGCATGTTGGTGAAAAAACCTGGTGTTAGCATCACCCTCCTTAAGATAAAGAATCCGGGACCGAGACCTTGCAATAGTACGCTCAAGAGAGGCTAGTCCCAAACAAAGATGCTTTAGTTTTTTCCGCAGCCAATCCTCCTCTAGGGACAGAGTTCTCAAATCGCGAGCAATCTCCAGCCGATGAAGAACTTCCTTAGCCATATTAAGCTGCACCTTAATATTACTTGTCTTCCTCTGACTCCAGCTTTGCAAGCCTCGGGAGAGCCGCTTGAGTTTGGAAAACAAGTGCTCCACTGGGCAATTAGAAACAACAGAAGCTTCCCAAATTAGTTTCACGGCTTCAAAGAAACCGGGCAACTTAGGCCAAAAGTTCTCAAAGTGGAATCTCCTCTTCCCACTAGTGTTAGTTTTCAAACCAAGTATAAGGGGATAGTGGTCAGATATAATTGATGCCGTGCTTTGCAGCAGAGCATTGGGAAAGACCTCATCCCAGTCAGCACAACAAAAGGCACGGTCTAAACGAACAAGTGTAGGAGATGTTCTCTCATTAGACCAGGTGTACTTGCGGCCAAGAAGAGGAATTTCCTTCAGCTGAGCGTCATCCAGAAAATGACGGAATCTGCCCATCATCGCACGGTTCAGATTGAGGTTGTTTTTGTCTTTGGCTTGATAAATCAAGTTGAAGTCCCCACTGACCAGCCAAGGCCTAGAACAGAGAGAGCGAATGTCCTTCAGCTCATTAAGAAAGGCTACCTTCTCCTTATCTTGTTGGGGCCCACACACACCCGGAACCACCAATTACGGCCTTCCTGTTCAGCTATAAGGACTGAAGCAGAGGAGTCCACTCGGGAGCTGATCACCTGACAAACCGACGATTTCCATGCAATGAGAATGCCTCCCCTAGTGCCACTGGCCGGCAGAGCTATGTGACGATCATAATCAGAACCAAAAACAGAGAGAAACAGCCTTAGACGAAAGAATGACATCCCTAACAGAGTTGCGATGACTACGCTCGTTAAGGCCTCGAGCGTTCCAAACAAGAATATTTGTAGGATCTATCGGAAAACCACACAGAAGCGACCAAAAGAGGAACGGCCTAGCACAGAGCAGCCAGAACCTCGCTAGAACCAGCTTGCACATCAATATCAGGCTGCCAACCAAATAATGCCGCGAAAGCAGCAATGTGGTGAGCCGAGAGAGGCTGCAGGAAGAGCTGTGCATACTCATCTTGAGCTATTTTACCAATCTTCTCAGTGCTCACCGACAGACCAAGACTTTGATAACCCGTCGCTGCGCATCATTGAGGATTGGCCCCGGTGAACATGGAGCGGCTCCAGCCACTCTTCTACTGCGCCGCAATGCTGTCCTTGACACTAATTTGGTGGCTTGCTTCTGCGGAATGGCTGAGAAGGGGAGGACACAATCAATCTTCTTAGGCAACTGAACAACAAAAGGATCCATCGAGGGAGCAGGCTCAGGTGGGTGCATCGCTTTAGAACGCCGGCGCGAGTACACTAGGCCAAACCGAGAACGAGCCTCCCCCGAGACTAAGTCCTGGCCAAGTTGCAATTGTTGAATACGGATAGAATCAGAAGCCCCGGCCTCTTCTGGCAGATTGCCGGAAGCAACGGTAGTGGGCTTCAGCGAATCATTAGAAAACACTTGGGCCTCTGGAGGAGATGGCGAAAGGTCCAATAAAGCCGGCCCATCAGAAGACAACAGAGGCTGGACTAGAACCGTTTCCAGTGTGGGCAACAAAACAACGCGGTCTGCTGGCACGACACAATCTGCCTCGGCTCCCACATAACCAGGATTGAAGACAAGCGGCGTCTCAGTCTCTGCACCGGTAACCAGAGCGGAATCAGTGACCAAGGTCAGCGCTTCGCAAACGCTCATCAAGGCGTGGTAGGGGATCATCAAGGCATGTGGAGGAGTCCAAGGCGCCACCATCCACTGGGGCCAGCTCCCGGTTTGCCACGTGCATCCGACTGGTAGGGGCGCCGCCCAGTCGCGCATGCACAGGAACATGAGGAGCGCCGCCTAGAGGAGCACTGGCCGCCGGTGGTGTAGGACCTGGAGGTGAAGGCGATCTCCGGCAACGTCGACTGCTCTCGGTCATGATCGCCACCCGGTGGGGGCGGAGAAGGACCGCCAGCACCAGACGGCCGATGATGGGGAATGACCGAAACTGAAATCCTGATAGGATAGGAGAGAGCACGCTTCACCGGCGGCCAATCTTCCACCGCTACCGGGGGCTCGACGACGAGGATATCACCCTCGCTTGGGATAAGCTCTGGGCGCAGACACCAAGCTGAAACGCGAAAGACGTCTCGGCAAGAAGAGTTCTCAGCATGGCCATCGATGATCCAGCAGAAATCGTCCAGCAGTTGGGCCGCAGTACGGAGCTCCCAGACATGAGCCGGCAAGCTGCGCAACTCAATGTCGACAAGGAACGACAAAGCCACTCCGACAGAGAACGCTTGCCTGGACCAGCGCTTGAAGTGGGCGAGGAAGGTAGCAGCCTGAAGGGGTCGCCCGCCGTTATACACTAGCTCCGCCAAGGACGCGTCCGGCAGCAAGAGCAGCAGAACCTCCGACGAAATGCGGTAGAACAGCAACGAACTAGCCGCACAATCAAACCTGAGTGCAATCACATCAGCCAAAACCTCTGAGGAAGTAGACTGCCTTTCATCAACCACAGAAACAATCAGGGCCTGCTGCAGTCTGAATTCAGCCCGAGAGATGCTGTCGGAACGATCGATGATGCACCAAGCTCTTGGGGAAGGATCAGCAGCACCGTCGATAGCTCGAGAATCCGCCACCTCCACTTTGGACGCACCAGCAGGCGGCGAAGGTGACGACATGTCACGTCCAGACGCGTGTGGCTTGCGGCCCCGACGACGACCACGCTTGCGACGGGGCCCTGATCATTGCCCAAGCACGCCGCAGATGGCGGAGGTGGTGCACTACTGGGCTGCACCTCCATCGGGGCTGGAGAAGAAAGGCGTCGCCAAACCGAAACACGCTTGGGCCGCGAGGCAGGCTTCTCGACCGGGCGACGACGCGGACAGCTGAAGGAGCGGTGTTCGGGATGCCAGCAGGAGAGGCAGCGGGTCTAATGGTGACAGACCGCAGCTCAGTGAGTTGTGGCTAGACAATTGAAGCAACGACCACGGAGCTCGGCAAGGACAGGCCGACGAGGAAGGCGGGGAGGGCGAACTCTGCGCCGCTCAACCAGCTGCCACCCCTCGGGATCAACCTTGGAGCGCTCCGGGACGTGAACCTCCGAGCGTAGCACAATCCGCTGTGGTGGTGACGGAACAGGCGCCACGACGATCGGCGGCTCTACCACTACAGCGGATGACGATCCGAGCAGCACATCTCGGAAGGAGACCGAAGGAGTTGGAGAGACATGGGAACAAGAGCTCCCGCCTGTCGAGGCAGGGGAGGCGTCCTTCCAGCGTGCCTCCTTGGGACGACCCGTCGGAGGTGACGGCAAGGGGGAGGGTGGGGAAGCCGGTGCTGGCAACGACGGAGCAGGGGCGATGGCTGTCGGGCTCGGGGTGAGCGACGACGCGAGGTGTGAGGATGGCGGTGCGCCGGCGCGGGGAGTGGAAGCGTCCTGCGATCGAGCACGGGCGCGGGGAGCGGGCGCAGAAGCGGCCATAATCGTTAACATTATCAAGTAGGTGGCTTTTGCTTGGTGGGTGCACATCGGCAATATATTCTTGCAATTTTTAGTTTGTGTGGATATTTTTCTTTTTTTTTTCTTGAATACGCATGAGAGATGCGTATCATTTCATTAAGAAAGAAAGTACTAATACAACACCACAACCCACAAAACCATACAAAAAACAGTCGTGCCTGTGAAACTGAAACAACAACGACCAGCTAAACACACAGATTAGTTAAAAATCTCAGATGAGAGCAACAAGGAGCCGTGCAAAGTCCCTAGCTCCAGCTAAACTCCACAGACGAGCTTCTCGTGTTTTCCTAAACGGTTCTAAACTGCCGTCTAAACCCGTTTAAACGGTAAACGGCCAGTGACCGAATCGTTTAGGCCCGAATCGGGCTCCTAAACGATTGACCCATTTAATCCGTCAAAATCGGCGAAAAACGCCCAAAGCGGGCTGAGCGGGACGGTTTCTAGACGGTTCTAGCCGCCGCTCAGGCTGTGTACAGGGCGTCTAGGAGATGGGGATTGAGGAGAGAAGCAACAGATGGAAGAGGAATTGCTTGCCATCGTCGAGCCGTGCTAGCGCCGTCCCCGTCGCCGCGCGGCAGCAACCTCATCGGGTCGCGCCGCCGCCGGGCTGGAGCCGGTCCCCGCTGATGCC
>BCLG01003420.1:0-21366 GCA_001602295.1 Zoysia matrella
AGATATCTCCCCATACATCCTTAGGCTGGACACACTTATATTTTTCTTTTTGGTCAATTTATCATTTTCAATATTGATTTTAAGAATCATATAACGGAGATCATACAAAGCTGCAGACTGTAATTTTGTAGCCTAGATGCTCCCTAATATTTTATTCTGTCTGAGTTATTTTGATTATATTTCTCAAGCTGTTGACTAAAGTAAATCTAGGAGGCTACGGCAATTATCTTCTTTCTAGAATTTTCAATAAAAGTAAAACATTGTGCCTTCTGCTTTTTGCTGTATGTATAGTGGTTTGCTCACAATAGCACTGTAGTATATTAAAAGTAAAAACCTGGCGCCTTCTTCAATTCAATGTATATGTAACTAGTTGCTCAAAATTGTACTGTAGAACTCTTCCTTGTATAGACTGATTGTAGTTGTCAGATTTATCTGCAAGTTCTTTATCTGGCTAGCTGGATATGATCCGTGTTGGACGGCTGATTGGCTCACTGAACACGGACTCATCCAGAGCTTTTTATGCTTTGCGATCAGGAAAAGGAGATGATCAATCACCTGCTGGTCTCTTGTGTGTTCTCTAGACAGTTCTGATTCTGCATGGTGTTTTGTGGGTCTGGGCTGGTTGTATCCACCACATGGTGAAGCTTTCTTTGACAACAGGTGGCATAGCTCTGTGGAATGTGTGCAAGATCAGGTGTGCAAGGGTTCCAATTCGCTGGTTATTCTTGGGACCTGGTCTCTTTTGAAACATCGTAACCGTTGTCTTTGATGGAGCCTCCCCCAGCCTTGAAATTGCGCTAAATACAGGTAGGCAAGATGCCTCTCTGGGCATTAGCTGGGGGGGGGGGGGGGTGGTGCTAAAGGCATTTCCTTCAGGTTCAGCAATGAGGGGAGCTTGGATGATAAGCAATGGGGGAGCTTGGATGATCTGTAGGTTATCTGATGTTGGGTCGTGTTCCTTTTGTAATCGGTGCGAATCAATGTTTTGTGGCATTAGAGTTTCTTTTTACCCCTTGTTTCTTTTTCTTAATATAATGATATTCGAGAAAAAAAAACTAAGGTCAACGGACTCAACGCAGCAGCTATTTAGAAAGCTTTCACAAATCAGAAGAATGTGATCTCTAAAGCATTTTTTTTTTGCTTGCAGTTCTTTTACTGCATTAATGTGATAGCTGGGAATTGGTTATAATGTTATATTGAGTCATCAAGTAATGCTTATATAGCTATAACATCATGGAAAAACTAAAACTATCTGAATTTTATTAAATTTTAGGTCCGACTGACGTACATGCAAGGAAAGGCTGGAAGAGTGACCCTGATTATCGAAAATTAAGGAGAGCATTATGTGTAGGATATGGTAACCAGCTAGCTGAGAGGATGCTCCATCACAATGGTTACCATACTGTTGGGTACAGGTCACAGCTTGTACAGGTATTGAATTGTTTAAATCTGTCGTGTTTTGTTTCATGTAAGTGATGTTAAGCAGCTCGCCCTTGGAGCTTGCTTTTTTAAACACTCCTTGGAGTTGGCCTGCTCCATGAAATTTGGGAGTTGAGGTGTTTAGCTTGATTTTTTTTTAGCTCCAAGTTAGAGTTGGACTCTGGAGCCATGCTAAACACGTCCTTAATGTGCTGTGTCATGTGGCTGTGCCATTTTGCGAATAACAGTTCAGAATGAGAGCACATAATGCCACAGTATTTTTGAATACTCAGTTTTTAAATTGTTGTTGTTAGGACAAGAATTCTAGTAAAAATGAACTAATGTTGTTATCATAACAACAAAAATTTTAAGAATGGAGGGAGTATACATAAGGATAGTTTATGGCATTCAATGGAAAGAAAGTTGATAGTGCTAAAGCAGCAATCTTCATATATTGTCCTGGTGAATTTGGTTGTGGTGAAATTTTGTAGTTGTCAAATATAAATATTCAACTTTTAGTCGTCAAATTTGAAAGCTCAACTACTTTTGCAGGTGCATCCATCTTCCGTACTGGAAAGTGATGAGTATGGGAAATATCCAATGTATGTTGTTTATCATGAGCTAATAAGTACAACTCGGCCATACATGAGGAATATTTGTGCCGTCGAGCAGGCCTGGGTTGAGCCCATATTGAAGAAGCTTGGGAAATTAGAATTAAACAGATTAAGGTACAGCTAGACATTACAAAATAAATGTATTACTTTTTAGATTTTCATTCAGCGAAATCCTGTGGTAGCTGACGAATTCTGCGGATCTTGTTGCAGTGGTGGTTCGAGTGCAGTAAAAGATTCTGAACCTCTGGATCTCGAAGATAAGCAAGTAATCTCACCAAAGAAAGCGCTGGATATTAAACAATCAGAGGTGGAGAGTAAAATCCAGGCAGCTCGTGAGCGCTACCTTGCACGCAAAGGCAAAAAATGATAAAATTTCATAATCGTCCTTGTCAGCTAAAGGCTATGCTGGAAGAGTTTTGGACTGAAGGCCATTCATGATGGCACAAGTAGGAATGCAAGTTTTTTGGGTAACCTGTAAATGCCTCCAAAATTTGGACTAAATTTGATCCTCGCGGATATCCACCTAGGCTTGGTTGCCAGCATTATAAACTGCGAACGTTATTAGATGCACAGGTGATTGAATTCTTCGGTCATGTAGATCTTGTACAAATCACGTGCCCCCGCTATCTGTAAATAAGCATTTCGAAGTGTTCTTAATATCAAACTTTTTTTTACGAAGATGCTTAATGTCAAAACTTCGAAGTAACCAAGAAACTTTTGTATTTATAAACAGATGAAGTTTTATTATTCTCATCTACCCCAACCATCCAAAGTAAGTTTACGTTTAGGTTTTGATGTGGACAGTAAGTTTACGTTTAGGTTTGATGTGGACATTATTCCGTTGATGAGGATTTCAATAATAATATTGCCGCGGGCTGGATTTGGATTGTAGAACAGTGCTAATTTGTAACGGACACCAGGACTGAAATGGACACTAGGATATCAGTCAGAATTTAATTTGGGTGTTTTAGTACATTTTAAAAAGCTTATAAAATTTATTTTTGAATGGATTCAGTCCTATCTTTATAAAATATGACTCATAAAATATGAGAGTCAGGGTCAGGTGTTGTGTCACTTTAACTTGGATTTTTGGCCTGTGTATTTGATAGGGAGGCACGTTTTAGAGTTTGAGGATGACTTCAACCCCTCTTGATTATCTTTTATCTTATTTAAAGGCCCTAGTTGTCATCAAGAATATTTAGATTTTCTTTTATTATAGTTTAGTTTTTGTGTAAATTTTTTAATTTTCAGTTGTCTAACGACTAATTATTAGACAACTTTTAAGAACTCCATATTTGAGAGATTGCTGTTGTTTTATCTTTTGTTTCTTGTTCTAAATTGATTTTTGTGATCAGGTTGATATTGGTGTTTTGGTAAGGTTAATAATCATTAAGAGTTAGTTTTGCAATTGTTAACGCTCATATGATCTGTTCGTTTTTATTCAGTCGTGAGGATTGATTACATCAAATTGATAGTTATCTCACTAAAAGATCGGGCTCCTTCGACTCCTGTCAGGTTTGATCAAATCTATATTGGATCAATGAGTTCTATAATTTTAGTCAATTTTAATAATATATTATAAATCCTAGAATAGACTCATGATCACACATAATTACCAATCACCACACTTAATTATTCTAAAATAGTTCCTCCGTTTCTAAATTGTTGCCACAATTAACTTTTAACATTAATTTTTGAGTATTCTTCTGATTCAAAAAAAATTATACAGTTATATTATAATTTGCTTTATCATTAAAGTTATTTGAATCACAACTTATAATTTATACATTAAAGAATTTTTTGAATAAGACGAATGGTCAAATATAGTATTAGAAGTCAACAATGACAATAATTTTAAAATGGAGGCAGATAAGAGCATCCCAAGTAGACTCTATAAGAAGAGCTGGTGCTTAAAAATTTAGCAGTATAAATGCACAACATTGCTCCAAGGGATGCTTTAAAATGGAATGGTGCTTTAAGTTTTTAGAGATACTGTAAATCTCGCCTTGGTGCTTTGCATTTATAGCACCAACTCCGGTGCTTTATCTTGTGCTTTATCCTTGTTTGAGGTTGGTGGGAAAGAAGACAACGCTGCGGGCCTCAACGCTTAATGCTCTGTCATCCCTGCCTCATGCTCCGTCGCCCTCAGGCATGCCCAAAGCTTTGCTACCCTTGCTCGATACTCTATCGCCACCAGGCTGTCACTTCATGGCACCCTGCCCCCCCCCCCCCCCCCCCCCCCCCCTCACATTGCACCATGTGTTCGCTGGAAGGAATGGAATGGTATTGGAAGACCCATTGTTAAATGGCTAACACTTCTTGATTGCCTAGTAAACCTTGTCTCACACTCATGTAGAAATTGTCAAGTGAAGGTAATACTCTCATCAAATTTATAACCCTCACTACCCCTCAGGCTGACATCTTATGCGAACATAGCCTTTGCACCTCATCAAAAAGCTATAATGAATAAATACTTTAGTAATTTAGATACTATATTACATATAAGTTGTAATTCTTATGAAAATAGTCCTATTACTGACCTCCTTCCAGCCCACATGCTCCGACATAGTACAAGACCAGCAACTCTTTTTTGAGTTGGAAGATGAACCATTAGGTGAACCATCATTTCAAATAATGCTAGAGGAAATATATCGTGAAGAATACATAAAGTCTCATCTATTTCAACATCTAGTTTTTTCCACTTCACTGACATGAAATGCAGGTGAATAAATTTGCTTGAAGAAATTGCTCAAATGAGATATTGTAGCAGTTATTTGTGTTGCCAATATGTTTCGAACAACAAGTAGAAGTAAATTTTGTAGCATAATATGGTTATCATGGCTCTTTTGTCGAATTATTTTTTTTCTCTTCAAGAATCACATGATGACTTAAATCAGATGCATAGCCACTAAGAAACTTCACTCTTTTCAATATTCGAGAAAACAAGTTCTTCTCATCAGGACTCATTGAATATAGGGCAACAGGTAGATAAAATTTATCATCTACTTTAATGGAATGAAGTTTACCTCTAATATCAAGATTTTACATGTCCAAGCGAGCTTCTAAATTATCTTTTGATTTTCCATCAACATCTAAAAGGGTATTAATAATGAAGTCACAAACATTCTTTTTAATGTGCATAACATCAATATTATGTTGTAGCAGCAAGTCTTTTCAATATGGTAACTTAAACCAAATAGAATATCTTTCCCAACCCGTTTCTGGTGCATTGCCATTATTGCGTGGTTGCCTAATGGGCTTTAGTAGATGGATCCTTTCGAATGTTATACTTTATATTTTCTATCAGCTTATAAATCTCTTCTTCACTAAGTGATGTAGGTGTTGACTAATGCTCCATAGAAGCATCAAATGAGTTTGTATTAAACCTAAAAATGTGGTCGGCATCTAAGAACCTACGATGGCACATATAGACATGCGGCTGCACTAGATGTGCTAACTACAAGCAAATGGTCCAGACTTGAAAGAGCAATGATTGTGCATAATTTGGCGGCACGTAATTGAAAATATTCATACTCGAAAGCATCATGTACTAATACCATCAACAAACATGTCTATCATATCACTTATCAGTGGTTGAAGGTAGACACCCATATCAGACCTAGGTGCCTTACAACTAGGAATTATCAAAAATAAGATGAAATTTATTTGCTTCATCACTCCCATGGTGGAAGATTGTATGGAATCACTAGCAACAGTAAGCCTACGATTACGACTATCTAAGAACTCTGGACGTCTAGAATGAAAATCCTCCCAAAAAGGAGCATCAGCTGGATATCTAAGCAAACCATCCTACGTGTGTTCTTCATCGTGCCACCTTGTGTCATATACTGTTTTGGAGGATATAAAATATCTTTGTAGCCTTTTCTTTATTGAAAAGTAGTTAAGCACTTTCCTAGGAACCCCATATGCTCTTTTCCTTTTATGACTTATTGTTTCAGATTTCCATCTTGATGTATTGCAGGTTCAAATGTTTATTCTTTTACCAAAACAGACAACAATCATTTTCGCTGCATGAATATTGGTGTAACCAAGGTCAGAACATTTTGTTATACTTTTCACTACATTGAAGTTTTTAGGAAGTTATGAACCTTCAAGCAAAACATGTTTAAGTAGTTGTAATAGCATGTCTAAATTTTTATTACTCCATCCTCCAGGGAGCTGTAAGTATCAAGGATACCGAGAAGGGGGTTGAATCGGCCTACTTATAGCACAAATTTCGCTATAAACTTAAACTACAAGACTTAACACAACGGAAGCAAATCTAAACAAGTCTAGTAGGCTAAGGTCCCTAACAATGCTAGTGATATAAAAATAACAAGCAAATACTAGCACGATAGCCACTAAGAAGAATCAAAGAATAATCTCTCACACTATTCTACAGTAATTAAATACGATAAGCAAAGAGAGTGAGATAGAGAGTGCTCAGTGATTTTTTTCCGAGGTCTCGGAACATAGGCGCCTTCCCCTAATCCTCGTTGGACCACTCCCGTCGATGTCTTGGTCCCTCCCATCGTTTTCAGAACGATGCTCACAAGGGTACGCTTCACTCTCGGAGTGAAGACACTGGCGGCCGGCTGTCACACATAATACCCAAGCGCTAGAGCAAGCTTTTAAGGCTTAGGCGCTCTCACTTCGTGTCTCTTTCGAGCGGGAGACCCAGAACCGCCTGTAAACTTAGCATCGTCTTCCACTATCTACTCGAAAACTCGAGCGCCGACTCCTAGCCGGTTTAGGCTGCCCACGCCAAGAGTAATAGGCAAAGATCACTCTTCTAAAGCCTTACAAGCTCTAGAAGTGAATGAATGCTCCCTATACTCCTATTAGCACCAAAGATCTTCAATCTTACAATTTACTCTTTTGGTGGTGTCCTTTGGCCTCTCACAACTTGGCTCCAGCAATTTTGATCAAGGGCACACAGGAAAACGTCCCACTCCACGGTTTAAATAGGCTCCAAGTCTAAAAACAACCGTTAGAACGTGATGTCATAAAGCTGACCGGACAGTCTGGTGACTTCATAAAGCAGTCAGCTACCACCGAACTGTTCGGTGACTCTTCTTCCTCCTCGTCCAGGGAAACACTCTCTCTGGAGTCCACTCTATACCTTCACTGGACTGTCTCGTTACTTTCACTTTTGGACTCACAGAGACATCTTCTCTGGACTTCAGCTTTTGGTTCACCGGACTGTCTGGTCATTGCACCGACGGACTGTACAGTGACTGCTTCACGACGACTCCAGAGAGCACCTCTCTCTGAACTGGCTCCTCTAGGGCTCACCGAACTGTCTGGTGACTGAGTCTTCAGCTGGTTCTTGAGCTTCGATCTTCGACTTCCCTTTCTCTGCCATCTTTAGTGCTTTTTGAGGATCTAAGAAGCATTCACACCCTCTAACACTTATATGACAGGAGACAAATGACCTTACACCCCTTAATAGCATCGATGTTCATATGGACTCTCTAGCTAGTCCTTAGCCTTGGTCCTCCGAAGCCCGACAACTCCTCTTCTTGGGTTCATCATTGTCATCCACCAAAGAAGCCCACCATGTTGATGTAGAATTGGCGGGGTGGTACCTGTAACACAACCGTTACCTATGGTTGTTCATTCAATCACCAAAATTAATTCATACTTTTTAGAGGACTTCGAAGGTCATGAAGCTTACAATCTCCCCCTTTTGGTTGATTGATGACAACCATAGTACTCTAAAACAGTCCAAACGAGATGAAAGAAGATAGAGAATAAAATATATCTCGAAAGAACACTTACCCCATTACCTTGACGACTTCTCAGAAAATTTTTGCAAGAGTTCTCCTCTTTATCATGGGTAGGAAGCATCGCTCTCCTCCGGTTCTCTTCTGTTTAGTAGCTCTGTCCCCCTTTGTCATCTAGTCATCCAAAAAGATGGCATCGAAGAAGCATATAGAGAAGGTGAACGCTTGTTGACAAAGAAACGTGTACGATAGAGAATGATACGGGAGCGCACATACACAAAGAACCTGCAAAACAGATAAAGTACTAGGAGCTATACACACAGAAGCCACAGGGTTAGTCCAAAAACCGAGTGCATTCCAATGAGCTAAAAAAGTTGAATAGAAAACAAGCTCATCAAAATGTCACGAAGACCCAATAAAGTCCGCCAAATAAGATCTAGAAGCCATGTCTACCCATCCACGGCCTCCCCCTAGACAGCTAGCTCTTTGAGCGGTACACCTCATTCTCTCACCCAACTCCTATAGAAGATCTAGTCCTGCGCGGCTGAAGAGGTGGGTGTATTGATAGTCGGAGGCTGCTCCTCTACTGGTTGAGCTGCTACTGCTGGCTGGTCTTCTCCTGGCTGCTCAACATCATCGAAGGCACTCAGACTGGAGGAAGACGTCGGGGATGGCTCCTTGCCCTCAACTAAAGCTGGCTGATCTACACTGGCAAGGGCCTGAGCTGCCTCCTCTAGAGAATATACGGCCTCAACCAAGATATCTGTATCTGATGCTCTGGGCTGCTCAGCTGTGGTGGCTGCAGGTTCTAACTGTAAAAGCTCTGGCGGTGGCTTTGACAACGCTGACTCAGCAACAGTAGCCTCAAATGATAGAACTCTCGAAGCAAGCGGAGAACTACCAACTGCTATCCCTGACTTCAATGCCGGCACTGACACTCTCGGCTCAACTGAAGCAAATAGAACCGTCATGGAGTACGAGAAAACTGGAGAGAACTGAGAAGATGTGACAGAAACACTGACCCCTCCAATAGTCGTGACTGTGCTGGCTGCCCCAAAAGGTACAAAAGGTGAAAGCGAGGCTGAGAGCAATGTGGTGAACATGGACTATTGCTGCTGCTGACTCTAGCTCTTCAACTCAGATGTGAATGCTGGCACTGATGAATATTGAGGCTGAGGTGCAATAGGTTGGAGCTGTAAAGGCAGAGGACCTGACAGCGTGGTCGTCGAAAACGCTGGAAGAGGTGGCATACCAGTCCCCTGGAGATATGACGCTATAGCTCGAAATCTGACAGATATATATGAAATAGCCGCTGCCATCTTCAACTGAATGCGCTGTGACCTCTAATAAAACTCTCTGTCCTGCCGTCTCCTTTCCTCTGCGAGTTCTCTCTCAATCCGCAACCGCTCCTCAACGTGGTGGCGCTCGAGTCAGATCCTCTCCTCGAACATGGCTCTCTCTCGGCGCATAATCTCAAGCTGCTCCTCTTGAAACCTCCTCTGCTCCTTCTGCTCTGCCTGAATAGCATCCAATATGACAGCAAGAGCAGGCTCAAGAGTAGCACGAGAGGTAGGAGTCTCGGCGGAGCCTCTGTGCTCCCTTCGAAGCATCAGTGTCGACATCCTTCGGGGCTATGGTGTCCTCACCTTCAGGGGTGCTCTGAGAAGCAGAAACTCGTAGTACCCTAGAGTCGGATTGCTCAGCAGGACTGAAGGAGTGGTGATCTCTGGCAATGCTGCATACTTCTTCTCAGTCATCACTCTACCTCTCCTTAGCATCAGGCATATGTAGGGGGCAAATGTTAACTGGCGTGCTCCAATCCTATCTATATCACATCCTCCATCTGAGCTAGCAGCAGATCAATCAAGTCAAAAATCTCATGCCTCAAAAGAAAACATAGTAGCCACTGATGCAGAGTAATGACTCTCTCCCTGTAGTCAGCACGAGGCGCTATCGATCAACCAAGCAACCCTGAAGAACATGAGCCTCGTGTGTTAAGCGCAGAGGGTGCCTCGAGTAATGCTCCCTATGAGATGGTGAGAAAGCAATACTTAGTCTCTCATCACTAAGCTTCATCCCTCCAAAAGGTCTGAACGGTGGTGAGAAATTTGGATGAGCCAAAGTATGGATTCGTGTCTCTGAGGATATAAACTCAAGTGTTATCAAGACATCGGACCTCTCAAAGCGGTGTGGCTCCTCTCTGTACATGAACCAGAGATGAGACCTGTCAGGGGAGATCCCCAAAGAGGCATAGAACTCCAGAACTACCTTCTCACTGTACCTCAAAGGCTGGGTGACTAAATCTGACAGACCTGAAAGATATGAGACATGCTCCTCCATGTCAACCCCAGCTCCCCTACTTAGTGCCTCTAAAGAATAGTGGCGATATGCTACAAACACTGAACTCTTACCCTTAGTGGAAAGCTGCCTTCTGTAGGCATCAAAGATCCTCCGCTGGAGTACTGTCCAAAACTGACCAGCATCCGCATGTCTCTCAGCGGGGACCCAAGCAGTGAAGTCCACTCTCTTCTTGGCCTTGATAACCAGGCCTTCAACTTCAATAGATCTACCTCCACATCAGTGATCTTGCCCATGGCCCGGCGAGCTCTCTCGGCTCTAGCTGTGCATACCTTGCACACTCTAGTCCTCTGATGTGGACACCTTTGTGTCCTCTGCTGTGAGCTCTTTTTGACTGTCTCTCTCTCTGTGGTTCTTGACTGCCTACTGGCAGGAGCTCTCCACGGCTGCGTCTCTGCAACTAGAGAAGCGGTCGTCACTCTCTGTTGGGTCGACCTCCTCAGCTCCCCCTAGGACTCACCTTCTCCTATCCTCAAAGCACCAGCTCTCATCTGTGGAGGTACATCAACGTCTGCTACAGCAAGTGCTCTGTCCCACTCAGTGACCCTGCTTTTTGTTCTTCTTCTCAGGCTCTACGGCCTTGCACTTCCCCTTCTCCTCTGAACTCGGTCTCTATCTGCCCATACTGTCAACTGTCGCAGAGAGATCAACTGCTAGAAACATTGACCAGCTAACACTGCAAGATAGAATTAAGAGCTTGGCTCTTAACCCATCCAAGTGAAACCACTGAATTGACAGAGAGTTCTGGACTATCGTTGAAACTGTCCTGATCCACTGTGCAACTGTCACTGCACCACATAAGAATAAAATACAGGTTATAAGCACAAAAGGTGAGCGACTCTAAATGAAGTCCTAGCGGTGGAATCAAGAACATATCACCAATCAAATAAAGCAAATAAGCACAACGGTGATATTGACAGATTAATACCACAATTTATAATATAGCAACGCATCCAAATTGTGACACTAGTGATAAGAGACTCAATGCCATACTAAAATTATGCAAGCAATGACCTCAATATGTCGCCAACTACTGGAATTGTCAACTAATCACATCAATTGGCAATAAAAGGTGAAACCTCTAAGCAATTTATACCAATTTTTGCAATTAATCAACAGACAAGGCATGCGGGGTATTTCCGATGAAATGTAAGAGGTAGAACACAATGCCCCACAGAGAAGAGCCGAAGAACGCCGAAGAACTCGCCAAAAACACGTCCAATCACGAGAAACCAAATACCCTGAGGGTTTTTACGGCTTTGAAAACGCGGACATGAAAGCAATAAGCTCGGACAAGCAATGGAAGCGCAAGCCAACAGAGCACGGCACACGTAGTGGAGCTTGCGGCTGGTCGGGCTGGAGGCGCGGAAAGTGGCGGCGACGCTAGGGCAGTGGCGCGCGGCGGCTATGGCACGCAAGATGCGCACGCAATTCAAAGCGGCGAGGAATGCAGGCGGCACGGCGGTGATGCGGTGGAGCGTGAGCACGGTGGCCGGAGGTGGCGGCGTTAGGCGAGGCGGCGCATGGCGGAGGGCACACGGCGACGGCACGACTCAAAGAGTTCGCACGAATTTTGGAGCGCAAGGGAAAATGCACGTGCGGTTAGGTTAATAAAAAATCAACGGCCGAGATTAAAAGAAATCAAATCGGATGGCCGAGATTTCGCCGATCAAGGAGATCACTGAACTGTCTGGTCTAAAGAGTTTGTCCGGTGGCTATAAAAGTCCGAATTGTCTGGTGTCTAGATACTTCCAATTCCAGAGAGGCACCCGCTTCGTCTTCCACTCATCAGACTATCCGGTGATACCATCGGAATGTCCGGTGTCTGTTCAATTCTGCAGTAGTGACTGATCCAAAGATATAGTCATCGGAATGTCTGATGACCTCAAAAAATTCTTTCTAGACTTTAAGTGTTCTCATCAAAGAACCAAACAAACACCACACTTGCCTAGAAAAGGAACTTTCAAACACTACTTTGCAAATAGATAACTCACAAAGAGTTTAGCATTTTTGCAAATGCAATTAAGATCAAACGGTAAACACCAAAGCGAGAAGGAGGCTCAAAAAGGGAATGTATGAACTCTTAGATCACAAACCACGTAAATGGATATTAGAGACCATTAAGCGTAGGGTTCAATGGGCATGAAGCGCACAATGTTGCTTTGCTTGCTCTTTGTGGAGTATGTGAATCCATATGGACAATGTAGTCACTATCTCTATAGAGTAACACGCCTCCTCCGTGGTTCTTATATGCAATGCATGCAAGCAAGCTATTCTAATGCAAAAGAATTTAAAGCATGTCATATAGATGCAAGCGAATTAAAGACATTGCATAAAAAAACCTATTCGGTGCTAAGTTTGACCCATCTTAAGCTTATTCACTATACATATGGATATCTTAAAGTGGTTAGACACCGATTTATTTTTTTTGTTCTTTTCTTTTATCTTTTTACACATGATGCATGATAGTGCAAACATCTAGTCCACGGAGGAGTTCTCTACCTTGCAATGTAAGAAAAGAAACCTACTCTACTATGTACAAGAATAACTTCTTTGAAAAAGTAGATTGGCGTTGTAGCTCGATCAACATGTGGTGGACTTCAAGAATCTTCAATTCGTTTCACAGTCCACCATCTAGGCCCCCTCACTTCTTCTTGGGAACCCAAGATAGTTTTGGCTTCCTCTCTTGATCCACGATTACCTTGGAGACCCATATCTTCTTGATTGTCCGCTTGTCATTTGGCGGTCCGAGCGGCTTGGCCTTCACTTTTTAACCTTATCCCTGAAAAGCTTGAAACAATCCTTGGAGCGATGACCATCAAAGCAACACTTCTCGCAATAATAGTCATACGTCATGAGCGGGACTATCCATTCGGAGATTTCATCTTAGTTGCCAATGATGTTGATAGAGAAAAGATATGATCCTTAAGCTCTTGTGATTGTGGTTGTTGATGAGGTTCTTGCTTAGGATTTCCTTTTGAATTTGCCTTCTTCTAGTAAGCCGCTTAAATGCATCCATCACGGCCTCTCTCTCCTCTTTGAGCTTCGTGTATTCTTTCAAAATAGATGGGTCAAGAGTAGTACTCTCCTTAGAGAGGGTTAGATCACAAGAAGTAGAAGCTTCATTT
This sequence comes from Zoysia matrella, assembly GCA_001602295.1. Lineage (NCBI taxonomy): Eukaryota > Viridiplantae > Streptophyta > Magnoliopsida > Poales > Poaceae > Zoysia > Zoysia matrella. The sequence goes on from BCLG01003420.1 coordinate 13,246, forward strand.
AAATATTTAGGAGAGTTAAGGAGAGAGTCAAGATCAAGAGCTTCATGTGTGCGCACCAATGCATTATGCTTCTCACTTAGCTCTACGTGCCTCGCTTTGAGATCCTCATAGGACTCACGTAGAACACCATGAGAGTGCTTAAGTGCATTGAGCTCCCCCTCAAGCTCTCGAATTCAGAATACCGTCACTTCATGCTCCTTGGTCACCGACTCAATCTTCTTGGACTTCTTGATGATGGTCTTGTTGGCCTTCTCGAGGAAGAGAACAAGATCATTGTAGCTTGATCCATCATCTTCATTATCATAGCTCTCCTCTTCCTCAAGATCAACTTCCTCATCAATGAAGCCCTCACAACTTTGAGCCATCAAGCATAGCGGAGGTGGTGGTAGCTCATTGGTGGAGCTAGTCATGGCAATACCCGCGAGCTCTTCTTCGCTCGAAGATGAAGAGTTCGAATCATCATCGGTGAGCCACTCACCAACAATATAAGCTTTGTGCGGGGACTTCTTCTCCTTGCTCTTGCTCTCCTTCATGACAAAGAACTTTTTCTTTAATTTTCTCTTTGACTTGCATTCTTCATCATCACTCTTACTAGAGGCTTCTTTCTTGCTCTCCTTCTTGGGCTTGGGACACTCCTTAGCAAAATAGTCTTTCTTGCTACAATTGAAGCACCCGGAGTTCCTCTTGGAAGAAGAGGGTCTTCCCTTGTGAAATAGCTTCTTCATCAAGTGCGCAAGGTTCTCATTATCGCTCTCCTCATCCTCATCTTCCTTCACCTTCTTCTTCTTATTGTTCTTACCATTGGGTGATTCTTGATCAATTTGTAGGGCAAGCTTCTTGGGCAATTGAGAGTCGGTGGAGCTACCCAACATGTACCCCTCATAGGCCGTGAGCTTATCTAGCAATCTAGTATAACGTCAACGGTGAGAGTAGCCAAGTTAGCTTGAAAGAGACAACTAATGATGGAGTTGTAGCTAGGTGGCAACATCCTTAAGAGTTTCCTCATGATTTCAACATCATCAATTTTGTCCTTGAGACCCAAGACGTTAATCTACTCCACCACTACATGCAAACGAGAGTAAACATCATTAGCTTTTTCATGAGGTTGCATGGTGATAGAATCATATTTGTTCTTGAGAACATAATAACGCTCTTCCTTCGTCTCGGAGGAGCCCTTATGAATGTTTTGCAATTAGACCCAAATTTCATGCGCGGTGGATGATGCATTGATTCTAGAAAATGCAGCTAAACATAGCATTCTTGGCCTTAGCATTGTACTTAATAAAAATAGGATCAAATCTCTCATTGTCATTCATGCATTGTTAGTAACTTGCCACGCTTTCCTAAGATTGACTCAAGGTAGGCTTGCATGCGAGTCTTCCAATATAAGTAATCGTCCTCATCGAATACAGTCGGAGTCTCCATCCCATTCGGCATCCTTACTCAAGGCGGTGAAGCTCGAAATTGAGCACTTGGCTCTGATGCCACTTGTAAGGATCAAAGACACCGAGATAGGGGGTTGAATCGCTGGACTTATAGCACTAATTTTGCTACGAACTTGAACTACAAGACTTGAACATAACGGAAGCAAATCTAAACAAGTCTAATAGGCCAAGACCCTTAACAATGCTAGTGATATGCTAGCATGATAGCCACCAAGAGGAATCAAAAAACAACCTATCACACTACTCAACGATAAGTAAATGCGATAAGTAAAGAAAGTGAGATAGAGAGTGCTCAGTGATTTTTTTTCCTGAGGTCTCAGAAGGTAGGTGCCTTCCTCTACTCTTCGTTGGACCACTTTCGTCAGAGTTCCGGTTCCTCCCGTCGTTCCTGAAACGATGCTCACAAGAGTACACTTCACTCTCGAAGAAAAGACACCGGCGGCCCGGCTGTCGCACACAATACCCAAGCGCTAGAGCAAGCCTCCAAGGCTTGGGCGCTCTCTTGGTGTCTCTTTCGAGCGAGTGGACTCAGAACCACGTACAAACATGGTGTCGTCTTTTACAATCTCCTCGGAAACTCGAACACCGACTTGTAGCTGGTCTAGGCTGTCCATACCAAGAGTAATAGGCAAAGATCACTACTCTCAAGTGCTACAAGCTCTAAAAGTGGATGAATGCTCCCTATTACTCTCCTACTTGCACCAAAGATCTCTAATCTTACAATGTGCTCTCTCAAAGATCTCTAATCTTACAATGTGCTCTCTTGGTGGTGTCCTGTGGCCTCTCACAACTGGGCTCCAGCAATTCAGATCAAGGACACATAGGAAAATGTCTCTCTCTATAGTTTAAATAGGCTCCAAGCCTAGAAACCACCGTTGGGACGTGATGTCATAAAGCTGACTGCTTTATGCAATTATCGTACTGTCCGGTGACTGGACCACTGAATTGTCCGGTGACTCTTCTTCCTCCTCGGCTAGGGAAACACCCTCTTTGGAGTCCACTCCATTGGTCACCGGACTGTACGGTGCATACTTTCACCAGACTGTCCCGTGACTTTCACTTTTGGACTCACAGAGACATCTCTGAACTTTAGCTTTTGGCTCACTGGATGCTCCTATCATTGCACCGACGGACTGTCCGGTGACTGCTTCACGACAACTCCAGTCTCTCTGGACTGGCTCCTCCAGGGCTCACCAGACTGTCCGATGACCTCATTGGACTGTCCGGTGACTGAGTCTTCAGCTGGTTCTTGAGCTCTGGTCTTCAACTTCGCTTCCTCTGCCATCTTTAGTGCTTTCTGAGGATCTAAGGAGCATTCACACCCTCTAACACTTGTATGACAGAAGACAAATGACCTTACCCTCTTAATAGTACCGGTGTTCCTATGGACTCTCTAGCTAGTCCTTAGCCTTGGTCCTCCAAAGCTCGGCAACACCTCTTCTTGGGTTTGTCATTGTCATCCACCAAATAAGCCCACCATGTTGACGTAGAATTAGCGGAGTGGTACCTGCAATATAATCGTTACCTATGGTTGTTCATTCAATCACCAAAATCAATTCATACCTTTTAGGGGACTTCAAATATCATAAAGCTTACAGGAGCAATCTAACCATGAAATGCAGCTTGGAGAAATTTTTGTAGCTTCGGTATAGTTCTTTACCAGCATCATCTACCAACTTGAAGATTCTATATCTTCATTCAGTTGCCCCTCATTTACTTCTAAACCCCTGTTAAGTCTCGAAGTAAAGCAAGAAATATCATTCTCTTCATTTGAATTCTCCAATTGTACCCTAGCAGGTTGCATGCTACTTGGAAAAATGCTAGAACTTAGCTCCCCGTGATTAACCCAAGTTCCATACCCTTTTGTAAACCCATCACAAATCAAATGCTTGCATGCAACATCACTAACTCTCTAACATGTGAATTTGTGAAAGGTCAAGGGCCACCAAGGAGAGAGCATAATTGAAAAATTGGAATATATTCAGTGCTAGAAGAGAGTAACTAGAGCATTCATCCACCGTTAGAATTAGTGAGGCTTGAGAGCAGTGTCTTAACATGTTACTCATGGTTTATAACAGTTTATACTGGCTAGGTATCGGTTATCGATCTTTTAAAGAGATTGTGGGAGTCATCATCAAGTTTGTAAGCGATTTTGATAACTCCGCTTGTAAGGGCACTAAGAGGGAGCGTTCGAGTCTTAGAGGCTTGCTCTTGTGCTTGGATATTTTTCAGGACAGCCGGGGACATCAGTGCCTTTACTGGGGGCACCAAGTCTCCGACAAGAGTGTTCCAACAAAGATTAAGGGAAAACGCCATCTCTCCAACCCTAATTTTTGTTCTTCTCTCACCCCAGCTGTGCATGAAGGTGATTTTGCGAGCCTGCCGAGCCTAGATCGACCCTAGGAAGGTCTTGCTCCAACAGGTTCTCTCCCGAGCTTAAGTTTTCAGCTATCGGTGTGAATTTACAAAAATCAGTGGTTTTGCTATCCGGAACTTCCCGTTTTTGCTATTTCAGTCCTTTTGTACAGAGACGTGCTTTGTGTTTAACCCTTAGTATCAACAGCACGATTGGCCCTGCTCCTGCCTGTGGCTCAGCTCGTCGGTGCATCCCCCCCCCCCTGGGAAAGATTTTTTTTCTCGAATGCGTAGGAGATCTACGCATCATTTCATTAAGAGATAACAGAGTACAAAAGAGGGGTAAGAACCCCCAAACAGAACACACACAAGATAATACAAAGCGCCTGATACACAAAGGCGCGCCACCTCCTAACCCTTTATCATCTAAGCCGAAGAAGGGAGCGACCAGGATAGCAAGGTATGCAGCTGCGAGGCCCCTGCCAGACACCAGAAATCAGCTTCTTGCTGAATTGCTTGAAGCACAGAAGAAACGGTAGGTTGTGTTCCATTGAAGACAATCATTCCGATGCTTCCAAATATCCCAAATGACCAAATTCGCAGTGCTCCACCAGCTAGAAAAATGCCGGGAAGAGAACTGTGGCGAAGAGGAGATGGAACCCAGCCGCTGCAGGATGCTACTCCAAACTTGCCTGGAGAAGACGCAAGACAGCAGGATGTGCTGGATTGATTCCTCCTCTTGATCGCAAAGGACACAGGCTGTAGGATGAGGCATGTTGCATTTTGCAAGCCGATCGGCTGGGAAAGATCTGGATACTAGTAAACCTACTTCTCCATCCGTATGCAGCAGATCGGTTGAAAGCCCATGACTGAAATTATTTGTACCCAAAAATTTCAAGCCACAACCAGTCCAAATCAAACTAGCTTTGTCGCTCATCCAAACAAAATTCGGCCAATTTAATTAATATATAAAATAATTTTCAGCCAACCCAAGTCAAACCAAACAGAAACTGGACCATATGAACCGGTCCGAAACCAAACCATTCCCAGATTTAGATATACCCACCAACATTTCTTTTATATATATTAGTTATCAAATATGAGTAGCAAATGCTCTCTTTGTTTTATAATATGATACCATTGACTTCTAACATCAACTCTGATCACTTGTTTTATTAAAAAATTTGTTCAAATATGTAAAATTATTAGTCGTGTTTTGAAAATCACTAATAATAAAGCAAACTATAACAACATATATTGTATTTGAACATATTTTTTTTTAATAAAATAAATAGTCAAAGTTGACATTAGAAGTCAACAATGTCAATATTTTAAAACCGGATCCTGCATGTAATTGTTTGTAGGAGTATTTAGCAACCAAGTATGTATTAACCAAAAAATATACAACTTGATGATTATTGCTCTATATATAGCAACTAAAGTTCTTGGTCTTCATTAAACCCTGGGGATTAAACCTTTTGTCTTTGTCTCTTGTACACAAGATCTTGTGCGACTGATAAAACGGAAAGGACCAACTCAACCAGATAAACTCCTTTTTGTATGTACTCGCTCCGTCCCCAAATATAAGCATTTCTGAGTTTAATCAAAGTCAAACACTATCAACTTTGACTAACAATATCTATAAATTTAAATAATTTTTAATATAAAAAATTACATATTATGAAAGTATGTTTCATAAAGAATCTAGTAACATGATCTATATATGATAAAACATTATTAATTTTATATTATTAATAGTCAAAGTGAAAGAAGTTTGACTTTGCTTAAATCCAGAAATACTTATGTTTAAAGACGGAGGTAGTACTATTTAAGTACACTGATCAAATACTTATGAACTCTTCATCCTAAATTTAAGATCTATTGTGTGCGACTGTTGTGCACGTTTGAATGTACTATGCAGATACACATTGTAGCTACGTGGCCACTTGCACCTTCTGTAGTCACACGACAGCCGGGAGTGGAGGACAGTTTGATTTGATTTAATTAGTCATTACCATCTGTCCTCTAAAATGTCAAATGGCAATTCAGCTCAGATACCAAGCTGTGTTAGCTGATTAGGCTTCTTGTGGCGGAACCTATCTACCTGATTTCAAGTCTTCGATTGTGTGTTACATTTGTGGTGACCTAGTAATCTCTAAAATGGAGCCTCTCATAGTTGCATTAGATTTTACCACTTGCATACAATTAACATTGTTACGTACAACTTATAGGAAAATTTTATGCAAAGAAAGAAAGTGGATTGGGTCAAAACTAATCTTGTAATGTCTGAGCGTGGCGCCAACCTCGATAGCAACAAATATCAAACATCTTTGTTATTAGTTTAAAGAACAACTAGTACTCCGTATTTGTTTTCAAATGGTTAATTGTATGTTTATTACGGTCTTAAACAATAACTGCGGTGACTTCCACCAATCAAATAACCGGTATATATATGCAATTTCTTACTAACCATCTAGCCGCTGCCTAATGTTTGTTCAATCCAGTAATGTGTTAGTGTGTTGCTAAATAGAGTTCCGTGTATACATGTAGGCAATGTGACGATGTGAATTGCGAGTTGGAAACAGGCTGCCGTCGACCTCAGCGAAGAACAAGTGTATATACGATATATATATAACAAGTACACTGAAGAGAAATGGTATCCGCATAGTTAAATTGGTAGTAGGATGAAGGAAAATGATTGTACCCAAAAAAAGGATATACTCAAATTAGTTAATCAAGTCAACATCCTTCGAACATGCCTACAGGATTGTTCTTCTGAATCATCTAGGAAAGAAGCTGTCTTCGTTGCTAACGAACATTGAGCCGATCGCTCTGCGTCCCTGGACTATATAAACTAACTTACATAGGTTAAGTTTCCCATCATCAGTCGTCTGTCTGGAAGAAAAATTGGCAGTAATGGATACGACAATGATCATCGTCTCCGTGGTGGTCGGGTTTCTAGGGTTGTTGGGTGCCATTGTGGGATTCGCTGCAAAGGGGACAAATCCAAGCGTAAGCAATGTTGATCGATCTACGTAACTAGCTTTAGTTTGTACTAGTATATATGCATGGTCTTGTTGAGCCTTTCACTTCCTTCCTCTATGCATGTCAGTATGTGAGCATGCATGGTATTATCTGTAACACTTCGTGTTTTCGAATAATAAGTGTAGCATTTGAAGTCCCAATTCTCGAAAATTTGAGCTCGAAAGAAATTAAAACCAATTTCAAGTTTACCCCAAATTCAATTTGAAATTCAAATGTGAATTCAAAAATTTCAATGAAATATTGTGAAACAAAAATCTCTTTTGAAAGTTCTTGTAACCAGTTGAATTTTAGAAATTTTTGGAAAATTTTAATTTGGGGTTTATAAGCTCAAATAATTTATTTTCCTCTAAAAGGTAACCTGTCTTCCAAATTTAATATCATTTTATTTATTTATATTTTGAACTTATGACCAAAATAAAAGTTGTTCCTTTTCAAAAGATCTACCAGTCTACCAAATTTCAGAAATTTTAGAGCTCGGGAAGTCATGCTTTTCGATTTAAAACAGAGGTGTGCACTGAAAATCCAGAAAAATCGGAAAAAAGAAAAAGGGACGCGGGACCCGCCTGTCAGCCGCTATCTCTCTTTCTCCTCCTCCTCCAACCGCGCACGGCCACCGAGCCCTCGTCCGTGGCCGGCATGCAGGCAGCCACGGCGTCCAGCGTCGAGGTGTGAAGGACACGCGCCCCAGCCCTGTGTCCCTCCCCCTGGACACCCCGGCCGTCTAGCTCGCTCTCCCTCTGTGTCTCACTCGCACTCACCGCCTTCCTCGGCCGTGCATGCCATTCTCCGTGGAGAGACACCACCGTGCATCTTCCTCGCCATTTGCGCCGGCAAACGGGCGCACTGGCCACTACTTGAGCTCTCCTCGCGGTAAGCTTGCATTCTCCCTCCCGGAGTTGGGCCAATTTGGAGTTCTCCCCAAATTTCGAGCAAGGTCGCAGCCGGCCGATCCCTCTGAAATCCGCGGTGCCTCCAAGTTCATTCCCGCATTGCTCTCAAAGCTAGGGCAGTACACTTCGTGCCTCACCCTGTAGGCAAGTCACCGATCCAAAAATTCTGCCCTTTTGTACAGGATTCAAGGTGTCCGTGTCGCCGGTGACCTGAACCGCGCGACCTCGCCATGGACACCCCCTCTCCGCTCCTCCTCCACAACGAGAACCTCGACGCCGAACTTCTACTCGCTTCCGTGAAGCTATAGGAGGAAGCCGCCCTGGTTTTTGTCTACGGTGGCAACAGCACGACGCGATCGAACCTCTGCCCGAGCTGCTCGTCGCCG
>BCLG01003420.1:21387-31814 GCA_001602295.1 Zoysia matrella
TCCGGTGTGGCTGCGTGTCTCAATCCTGTGCGGCCACGTTCCAGCGAGCTTCCGTGCGGCTGCGCTCCTAGGGGTGACACGTGGCGCACCAGAGGGAGGAGTTAAATTCCTTTTCGGGAATTCAATTTTCAATTGTCCAGAAAATTGTGTTATCTTCCAAAAATCATAGAAAATTCATGTGCACTCCAAAAATTACAAATAATATACCGTTGGAATCTTTGAAACATGTAGAATATTTCAGAACTTTCAAAATTGCATTTTCTGCATTTTAAATAATTATTTTAATTAAATAAAGTACATCATGCATTAGTTCTTATATTCATTTTTCCTACATTAAAAATGTGAAAAATGCATAATTGTATTCTATTAATTAATATATGTCATCTTAGAGTTATTTAGAAGTTATGCACTTATTTATTATCTATAAATAATTTATTACTCTTAGATGCTAATTAATTCATTAGAAATTCATAAGATTGCAATAAAATATAAAAATTTGTCCAGAAACTAGTTTATAGCCTTGTTAATATTTGGAGCAACTAAAATTTTAGTTTATGCCTTCAAGAACCATATTAAGAAAAGTTAGCATTTATCTTTCATATTATAAACTATTTAGTATAATCTGGAAATTTTTTTTAGAGACATTTTAAGATAAATTCCAGCAGCATCATGGTTTAATAAAGTTGCTTTTCATGAAATCATCATCCTTTTCTTATCATCTCATCGTATATCTATCCTTGACACATGCATTCCTAAGCATATCATCGCATGTGAGCACCCTTGCTACATGCGATGACAAGTAAAATATTAGATATCATTAGGTGTTTAACTAATCGCACTCGCATATCCCTTCACACATTTAGGAAACGTCGCGGAAGATCAAGATCTAGCGCTGATCGCTCCGGAGTCGTCCGTCGCTAAAGATCTTTCTTTTGTTTGTGCTAACTCTCCGCAAACCGGAGGCAAGCCCCGGTGCATTACCCTGTTTTAAATTTTTACTTTATCACCATGTATTGTATAGCTAATGTATTGTGCATTAAGTTGTAGGAGTTGTTTGGAACCCTAGAATGCATGATAGTACCAATTACCCTATTGAGTATATACTGGTACAGGTAACTCGATGTAGAGCTAGGCTATGAGTTCTAATCAACGGTAGAAGTCGAGTGAATGGGAAACCTCACTTGCGAGATTTTAGGTTAGACTTTATCTCACACTTGAATAAACCTGAGACCAGGTGGGGATAGAGTATAGGAGGGTTTGAGAAAGCTGGGCCTTCACAGTGGTAGCCCCGTCTGTGTCGGTTAAGGACCGATTCGAGTGTGGCTCTGTTGAGCAAGTTTGAACGTACCGAATGCATACTGGAGACATGGGACCCAGAAAACTGATATAGCAAAACTGATGTAGCAAAACAGGACCCCCACCTCTCTTTTGGCGGCGGCGGAGGGGAGCCTTGTGTCTAACCATGGATATGTCCTACGTGGTGATCGCATGGAGGACCCTGTGCTCGAGAGAGGTGCGCCTGTTCGGACCGACTTTATGGGTTGAGCAAAAGGTGGCCACGTGCGGCTTTTGGGAATCGCGTACATGTCGTGTACTTCGAGTTTTTTCAGCTGGTGTAAATCGATTATAATCGCTGCCCCTCACAGTAACGAGTACCACTTGTTCACTGTGTCATGTTGTAGTAACAACTGGACTAATAATAATGATAATATGATTGTTTGCTTAGTTATAGAAAATTGTTTGGTAACCATGTCTGTTATAGTCTAAAGTGCAAATTAAATTTCATTTCATGAACTTAACTTATCGCTAAAAGTTGAAAGTAAGGATCCACGTTAAAGCTATATTTTATGCAAATGATCATCCCTTGAGTCAGCCTCTCATGCTTAGGAGTCGGCTGTAGTTGGTCATTTTTGACAGGTAAGACTTGCTGAGTAAGTAGTACTCACGGTTTGTTGTTTTCCCTTTTTGTTGTGTGTGTAGTTCTCCCTGCAGGTTGGTGTGTCTGTTGCGGCCAAAGAGTGTTGGAAGGTGAGACTCCTGCGAATTGGTCCTGTGAACCGGTTCTCTCCTCACCGAACTTCGGTCGCGAGGAGTGAAACATGTTTTAAGGCAAGATATGTTTCATCGTAGGAAACTGTCGTATCTTTTCCATGTCACTTTCGCTATGTTTTAAACTTATTCTTCTTAAGACTACTTAAACTTTATTGTAAGACCTAATCGATTTTCTATTTTATATTATCACTTGTGTTGTACTATTTGGGTATTGTTGCTCAATATCATCCGATATCGATCCTAGACGAGCCATCTAGTGTTTTGAGACGGTTCTGCCACATTATCATTATCCTTTTGTGTTTTTTGTGCTCATGTGTGTGATGCACGCGCCGGTTTCTTATGAGTGCATTTTTCCTGTAGAGTACTGCAGCCGCGCTGGGGATAGGCGCTGCGATCTTCCTGCTCGGGGGCCAGATCACCGTTTCCGGTTTTGGGGGCTGTTTCGGCTGCTGCTGCAAGAAGTCCGCGCTATCCCTCCCTCTGAGGTCATCGGCATCGTCTGCGGTGTCTTCTCATGGTGAGTGGCCGTGATCACCCCTCGTGGAGATATAGCCATGCAAAGTTACCCGTGACAGATGATCGAACGAGTGCGTGCAGGATTCGGCAGCTGTCGCATTGGTGCTCCTCCTGGTAGTTGGCGTGTTTGCGGCAGGCAGCTACGCCAGCGGGGGCGTGCTCGCCCTCATCGCCACGGCGCTGGGCATCACCTCCTTCATCATGCTGCGGAGCCCACCGGTGGACGAGACGAGCACAGCCATCACGGTGCGGCAACGAGACAGCGTGTCGCATTCGTTGCCCGTCGTGATCCCACTGAAAGGGTCACTAAACAAGACAGACCACCCGCTGTCTTCTCATACAGAAGCGCCAGTCCAGATGCCGTCGCCGGTCATCAAGGCATACAAGCCGCCGCAGCCGCCAACTGTACTCCCCATGGGCGAACCGCAGCTTTCCCGGCCTCAAGTATACGCCGTGCATCATCAGCCACCGCAGCAACAGCAGCCTCAGGAGTCAGGTGAGAAACCGTTGCTGGCCGGGTTCACACGAGCCCACCAGCAGCCGCTCTCGATGCCTCAAGTGGTGCCCCGCAGTGCAGAAGCAAGTGCAACCACAGTATACTGTTCCAGTTCAATTTCGTCCAGCAATATGCGTGGATATTCCAATCCTTCCGACACCCGCAGCTCCTACTGTTCCGCAAGGGATCGACCAGGCAGATACTCCTACTACACTTCAGACAGGTATTATCAAAGATGATCTATTTAAAGCAGGAGTTAAACTGGGTACTAAGGTGCTCGTGGAGGCCGTGAAGCAGTCCCTCAGTTCTGACAATGCCGACCCAGCTGGAGCTACGGATTGTGGGGATGCTGGCTATTAAATCTGATGCTCTCTGCGTTATGTTTGTTGGTTGTCACCTATTAATCTTACTTCACCGTTACATCATCAAGCCATTGATGATGATATCAGGTTATACTGTTTATGCGTGTAACATGCATGCATCTTACGCGTGTATGGAATATTATATGTATTATTTGCAGAATTTGTTTGTGTGTTCATATCTTCAATTCTGAATACAGCAATTTTCAGCAATGCCTTCGGCTTTTGATTTTCCTCGATGCTCCCCCGTTCGGCCGTTCCCTTTCTCCACCATGATCTCCATACTACACGATACGCTGCTTCTTTGCAACACCGTAGCTTTGGAATAGGATAGTACGAGTGCTGGTGTTACACTATGGGCAGATCAACATGATGTAATCTCTATCCGATACAAACAAAACTACATGATGCAATTCCGCTACGATACAAATATTACAACTTGTATCAATACTCGCTGATCTATTGGCAAGACAAGTTTACGTAATTTGATACATGCAAAAAAGTTTAACACAAAATTCGTTCCAATGCAGACAAGACAACTTAATGCAAAACCCAAAATGATTAAATTTATTTCACCTCATAAGAAATTTCAATACATGCTGTGTAGGATGAACTAAAAAACAACTCGAACTTTTAATACTTCGAACACTTTATCCAAGAATTTGTTTACCTGTAATACGGAAAAGGTATTCTCAGATATTTGAGAAGAACCACTAAAAACAAATATGATTTAATACAAGTTAAATGTAAATCGAAACAATCTCAGAATTCAGGTTTTTGATTATTGTTAGAGTATATTTGGTAGTTTAGGATTATTATTGTAGCCTACCATACATATTCCAGTTGCCTACCATTTGTATCCTGATAACTTGTCATATGTATTTCGATAGCCTACCATATGTATCATAAGTTGCCTTATTTCTTAAGTCTTGTACTCTATATAAGCTGACCTCAGAGGCTCAATACACATCATCCTGTTAGCCGAACTGATGCCATTGGCCTAACAACCTTTACGGCGTCCTCTGCAGCGCTCCGTCCACGATGTACATCATGCGCATGAGCGTCGCCTGCCCTTGCCTAGGATTCGCTCTCCCGACGCTATCGTGTGCGTAGACTTAGGATCTGCCAAACGATCTTGTACATGTACAAATATTGTATATGAGTGAATACAGGACGTGGTTAGCATGTGCATCTCTTTCTCTTGTCTCCCTCGTCCATGGTATCAAAGCTTGCTCGAGTTCTCTTCGTTGATTCGAACCCTCGCGATCTCACTGCTTCCGCTGTCATGGAGAGAAATCCCCTTTTTGACTGTGACTCTTCTTTTTCCTCCTCCCCAACCTCCTCAACTACCAATGCTAGTGCATCCAGCGAGGGCTCCCTCGCACCACACGACGTCGTGCCTCTGGCAACCATTCAAATGGTCAATATCTGTGCTCACATCTCCGTGATGTTGGATATGACACACGATTCGAACTACTCACAGTGGTGGCACTTCTTCACCATCTTCGACAAGTTCGGTCTATGCCACCACATCACCGGACGCACACCTCGTCGCCACCGCTCCGCGGCAGTCACGAACTGGTTCCACAACACCTGCTCCTGCGAGCTTCAGAACATGGTGATGCAGCCGGATGAAATAGCCTACAACGTCTCCTGTCGAATTGAAGGCCTTTTTCACGACAACCGCGCCACTTGAGCCGTCTACATGGAGGCTGAGTTTCGTTCTCTTCTCCAAGGCGACACTTCCATCACGGAGTACTGTAGCTACCTCAAGACCCTCGCCGACAACCTTCGTGACATCAGCCATCCAGTTCAGGAGGAGAACCAGGTATTGAATATGCTCCGTGGCCTCAACCCCAAGTATGGACATGCTGTTTCTTCCGTCACCTGCAGAGATCCGCTGCCCAGCTTTCTTCAGACACGATCGATCCTTCTCCTTGAGGAGTTCCGTGAGGAACAAAGGCAGAAAAACATTGCTGCTTAGGCGATGCTTGCCAGCCATGCGCCGGCAGCTGGCACTGCTGTCGCCGGCTCCGGTGCCTGTCCGTATCCAACTACGGGGCGCGGGAAACGGAGGAATAACAATGGCAGCAAGCAGAAGAAGCACACTGGCAGCAACGGCAACACCAACAGTGTTGGCCCAGCTCTCACTCCCTCTCTCACTTTCTCTCTGGAGCACACGCACAAATGGAAGAAAGCTGAAGCAAGTAGCACGCACGAAAAAATTGTTTTTGACACTGCACACCAGCGAACAGCACAACACTTTTCACTAATCACTTCACTTCTCTGAACCCACAGATTACAGATGTTTAAATAGACACTCACTGCCTTGGTCGCTACTCACCGGCAGCGTATGTTCGGCCACACTGACCCGGCCATCAGCTCCACTAATCCCTACATTCACGCACACACCTCGCACTTAAGCTCCTGCCGCAAGCTAATCACCCAGCTTGACCGCACACCCAGCTGCACATTCCCTAAGCCATGCAGATCACACAACGGCCATTTGCATGCTCACCTAGGACACTTCACCAAGTCCAAGCTCTAGCCGCACAACTCGGCACTGCACAATCTAGCATCGACTTAGCACATGCAAGCAGTCACACCGGTCTACTGATGCACGCACTCCATGCATAACACTTACAGACGCAACACGATTTTACTAGAACACATAATTAAGATAAGCAACATGATTAGTTTCAACAATCACCCCCCTAATCATGCTAAGTTTATTTGTCACCTCCACGTCTTGCTTCAAAGTAATGCCGCTTCGTAATCAACTTCAGCAACACCAAGTTGCGCCATCTTCTTCACTGTTTTCTTCACTTCATCACACTCGGCCGAACTCACCACACTTACGGCAGTCGATTTTAACTTGTCGAACTTGCCACGGTACTTCTTCTTCTCGCCATTGCTGCCGGAGCCCTCTCCGCCCCTCTTCTCTTTTGCAACTATGGCTTCCCACTCAGCACGTGTGAGTCGCGGTTCACCTTCCGCAATCAACAGCTGCTGCTCCCCTTCTTTGTCACGATGCAGCCCCTTTGAAGACTCCTCGTACGCTCTCAAGCACCCGATAGTCTCGGCCACCGATATATTCGTCACATCTCCTCATTACTCAATGGTACTCACAAAGGGTTGAAACTTGTCAGAAACAGAATGCAGCAACTTCTCTACGACGGTCACCTCCTCCACTTTCGTGTCGAGAGCGCGTATCTCATTCACAATAGCGGTAACCTTCAAAGCAAATGCATTAATTTTTTAAAATTCACCTATGTACTCAGGCCTTCTTGACACGCTCTTCACCGACTCGCATCCCCTGGAGAGCGTTCCATGCCTCCTTCGCTGCCTCCTTCTCGGATATGGCCATCACTATAGCCTCCGGCACAGCTTGGACGATGACGGCGAGAGCCATTTGGTCCAACTTCTCATCGACGGCTTTTTTGCTCTCCACGGCCGCCCACACACATTGGGCGCGTATGAAGATCTTCATCTTCGTCGCCTATAAACCGTAGTTGTACTTCGACAACATAGGGTAATAGAGAGTCACCCCCGTCTCCTTCACTTGTTGCACGACGAGCTCACCGTCGACACCCTTGCCGTTGCCGCTAGTGTCGCGGCGACTCGGCGGCGTGTACACACCCGAATTATCTTCGAACATGATTGCAAAAACTCAACCTAAAGCTTTGAATATCAATTGTTAGCCCAGCTCTCACTCGGTCTCTCACTTTCTCTCTGGAGCACACGCACAAATGGAAGAAAGCTGAAGCAAGTAGCACGCACGGAAAAATTGTTTTTGACACTGCACACCAGCGCACAGCACAACACTTTTCACTAATCACTTCACTTCTCTGAACCCACAGATTACATATGTTTAACTAGACACTCACTGCCTTGGTCGCTACTCACCCAGCAACGCACGTTCGGCCACACTGACCCGGCCATCAGCTCCACTAATCCGTACATTCACGCACACACCTCGCACTTAAGCTCCTGCGGCAAGCTAATCACCCAGCTTGACCGCACACCCAGCTGCACATTCCCTGAGCCATGCAGATCACACAACAGCCATTTGCATGCTCACCTAGGACACTTCACCAAGTCCAAGCTCTAGCGCACAACTCGGCACTGCACAATCTTGCATCAACTTAGCACATGCAAGCACTCACACCGGTCTACTGATGCACGCACTCCGTGCATAACACTTACAAACGCAACAGACTCTACTAGAACACGTAATTAAGATAAGCAACATGATTAGTTCCAAAAACAGTTCCGGCGGCAGCAATATCGGCACCGCGGCAATAGCGCTGGGCATGCCGGTTTCGGTCGCAACAACTCTACTGGCACGTCCTGGCCCAGGGGGTTCAACCCGTGGACTGGCATGGTGCAAAGGTGGCCCATGCCTTTCCGCGCACCTGGCACTGGCGTCCTCGGCCCCCGGTCGGGAACGAATCCTCACCAAGCCTATCTCATGCAGACTCCGTCGGTGCCACTCCAACAGTCGTAAGCTAGACATGACTGCTGCCCGCCACTTCCTCCGGCTATGAACCCGTGGCACCAGCTGCACTCTTCGCCGCGCTGAACAACGCTGCTGCCCAGCCAAGCAGCACAAGTGATTGGTACGCCGACACAGGAGCTTCGTCGCACATGGCCTCCACACCTGGTATCTTACATTCCTCTCATCTTGCTCCTATGTCGCACTCCATCATAGTTGGCAATGGCAACTCTCTTTCAGTCTCACGTACTGGACAGTCTATTCTTCGCACTTTGTGTCATCCTTTACATCTTAATAATGTTCTAGTCTCTCCTGCTTTGGTTAAGAACCTTGTTTCCATTCACCAGTTAACTCGCGATAATTCCATTTCCGTTGATTTTGATCCTTTTGGCTTCTCAATTAAGGATCTTCACACACGGAGGGTGATCCTGCGGTGTGACAGCGCCGGCGACTTGTACCCACTGTGCTTCCCTGCTGCTGTTGGCTTGCAGGCAACCACCACGGTGGATATTTGGCATCAACGGCTTGGGGTGCGATGTCACTGATTCAATTCTGAAGTCTTTTGATTTTTCGTGTAATAAATCTGCACCCCACGTCTGCACTGCCTGTCAACAAGGCAAACAGACCCGGTGCCATTTTCTCCTTCAGATTCAACAACTTCTTTCCCTTTCCAGTTGGTTCATTCAGATGTTTGGATCTCACCAGTATCTAGTGTTTCCGGGAATAAATACTATCTTGTGATGTTGGATGATTTCACTCATTACACTTGGTCTTTTCCCATCCGGCTCCTGAACACACTGCTTCAGGCTCACGTGTGCCTTCGGTTGAGCACGGCTCTCTTCCTTGGCATCGTCCGACCTCGACTTCAGCTGATGCGCCGGGTCCTCGCCATCACATGGTCACTCGTGCGCGCGCTGGGATCTTCAAGCCCAGCAGCCGGTACGCGCTCGCGACGTCCTCCTCGACACTATCTCCTGTTCCGACTTCTGTCCGCACTGCCATGAACTGGCTGGCGGCAATGCAGTCTGAGTACACCGCCTTGCTGCAGAATGGGCCCTGGCGCCTCGTCCCTCGCCCGCCAAGCGCTCACGTCGTGTCTGGCAAATGGGTCTTCAAGCAAAAATTTCATCCTGACGGCTCCTTTGACAAGTACAAGGCTAGATGGGTGGTTCGAGGTTTCAGTCAACGAGCTGGTATCGATTTCGGTGAAACTTTCTCACCGATTGTCAAGCCCACCACGATCAGAACTGTTCTGACCTTGATTGCCTCACGACAGTGGCCAGCAAGACAGTTGGATGTATCAAATGCATTTCTTCATGGGAAGCTTCAAAAACGAGTGTTCTGCCAACAACCAACAGGATTCGTTGATCCAACGCAGCCAGATGCCATGTGTCTTCTGTCTAAGTCCCTTTATGGACTCAAACAGGCGCCACGTGCCTGGTTCACTCGCTTTGCTGAACACATCAAGTCCCTCGGGTTTGTGGCAACCAGGTCGGATGCATCTCTCTTTGTTCGTCGCCGTGGCCCTGACATCGCCTATTTGCTGTTATATGTGGACGATATGATCCTCAGTGCTTCGTCTAATGCACTCCTGGACTACATCATCTCCCAGCTTCGCTCGGCGTTCGCCATCAAGGACATGGGGCCTCTTCGTTCTTTTTCAGGGATTGGTATCAAAAGAAGCACGACTGGGTTCTATCTCACTCAATCAAGCTATGCTGAAGACCTTCTTGAGCGTGCCGGAATATCCAACTGCAAGTCTGCGCCTACACCAATAGACACCAAAGCAAAGTTGTCCGGCTCTGATGGCCCTCAGGTTGTTGATCCATCCAGCTACCGGAGCATCGCTGGTGCACTCCAGTACCTTACAGTGACGCGCCCGGACATCGCATATGCCGTGCAGCAAGCATGTCTACACATGCATGATCCACGTGAGTGCCATCTAACTTTAGTCAAGAGGATTCTTCGATATGTTCGCGGCACCAGCAGTCTTCATCTCCCTGCTGTTTCCTCGTTGGAGATCACTGCATACTCCGATGCAGACTGGGCTGGATGCTCGGACACCCGGCGTTCTACTTCCGGCTACTGTGTTTACCTCGGCAACTAGCTTGTCTCGTGGTCATCCACGGTTTCCAGATCAAGCGCGGAGGCTGAATATCGTGCTCTGGCCAATGCAGCGGCCGAGTGTATTTAGCTGCAACAACTGCTCGGCGAATTACACTGCACGATCAACAAGGTAAAAGTTGCATATTGTGACAATATTTCCTCAGTTTACATGGCTTCCAATCCCGTTCATCATCGGCGTACGAAGCACATAGAGCTGGACATACATTTCGTTCGGGAGCGTGTTGCCTTGGGTGAACTTCGTGTTCTTCACATTCCAAGCTCCTAGCAGTTCGCGGATGTCATGACAAAAGGCTTGCCAAGATCAGTGTTTGAGTTCCGAACCAGTCTCAATGTTGGCAACGCCATGGCTGAGACTGCAGGGGGGGGGGGGGGGGGGGGGGGG